>APFE030366840.1:60203-76794 GCA_000404065.3 Pinus taeda
AACTAAGCTACTCATGCTAAAAGGTATTGGACAAACAAATAAATGAATGATAGTACCAACACCATGGAGTAGGCAGTGCAACTGCAGTTCTATATTAATGTCAAAAGAGTGATTACAACCATTTGTTGCATCAGCCTTCCCTTACCCCTCCGGCTTCTCTCTCTCTCTCCCTTCTTACCAACTTCTTATGATTAGATTTGAGACTATGCTCAACAATCAAGTAAGTTGTCCTTTCAAATGATCTCACCTCCATCACCATAGCCCTAGCTTTGCTTATGTAGCAATTGAGTTAGGGTTGCCAAGTTCCTCCATGAGTTCCTTAAGGTAAAAGCAATGAAGTTTCCATGCCTTTCAGCTCTTTCCCATTTGCCTCCTTCATTAGGATTAGGAATCCCCCAAATAGGTCAAACTTGAGATGTTTCCTTGTTTTTCTTGAGTAGATTTAGGAGAAAATATTTAGATATTTATGAGTCAATTCGCTCCTTTGACCTTTAGAACTTCATTAGGATCCACTGATGTTGTTCCCAAACTAACAACGAGAGTTAATAGGGTCATTAATGCACCCTTAGGCTTACATAACAACTCTATAAAGTAGGTTATCAGTGTATAGCCAGCGTTAGTGTGGAAACAAGGCATGTGATCTTGGTCTTTGCTTCAACTATCATGTCTTTCCCCTCTGAGCTTATGAGGGGGTCATTTTGCTGTATAACAGATGCCCCCTAAAGTGTGAGATCAGAGGCTGCGATGATGGCCGAAATACTTTAATTAATTGTAATTTTCCTTCTTTGACAAAAATAGAGAGAGGATCAGAGCTTCGAGTGGTACATGAAACTTGATACAACACACACACACACACACACACACACACATAACTACTAAAATCATGTCCTGAGTCAAGCATTCCCATGCTCAGTAGCTACGTCAGAGTGATTTTCTCATAAAAGAGATATGATGATGTTGGCCGCCGATAAGAACAATGTGGATCTGGTGTCATAATAGGATCATTCTAATGAGCTGTCTCCAAAAACCAATATACTCAACTTGGGAGAGGAAGCAAGGGTGATTGATGCAAGCCTCTACCCAAGGTCTTGATTTTCGCTTCACCGAACAACATAGATCGATACATGTGAATATATGTGTTGATGTCGAACATGCATGAAATAATTTGATTACCATTCAATAATGGAGACTGTTAACAAATGCGAGGTAGGCCACTAATAGTGGTGATGGTCTCCAAGATGCATAGTACAATCTAACGAGTGCGAAAGGTGTTTTTGTCGTTGAACACTTGTAGAATTTCTTAATCAGGAGCCAATAATGAGAACTCCTGATCAAACACAATGTGACCTACCGCTAATATCTGCAAGTACCAAGGCGCTGAATGTGTTTCTGGGTTGTCCTCCTAGATAGAGTGTTGAAGTTGATAGGAAGATCGTTGTTGAAAGGTAGGCAATAATGTGTCCTACATCAATCGACACGAAACGAGACAAGAATGAATTGTTTTTTGAGGAATATTTGAGCATTGGGTCTAAACAACAGAGGGCATGATGAAAGGATATGCTTGATGGGTTAATAGAGGAAACAAAAGGTTAACCCTTGAACAATAGAAGGCACAACAACGGTTTTAACGCAGCACTAGACTCATGAACACCAAAGAGTGTTAGGATACAAAGATGCAAGAACATCGGTGTATTTAGGCTAAACCCATAGGATGGTAGGATTCATATTGAGAGGCCGTCACAAGGAAGGTTTATCTGAGGGAGTGCCATGTTCAAGGGAACGACTACTGCCAAACCACGCTTTCTAATTCTGAATGTAGTTGTATTGTCTAATTTCCCCATCTGATTAGTTTAGTGAGTCTAGACAGGTAAACTCATCAATCTTTTAATATTTTAAGAGTCTGAAAAGGACCGCGAAAAGAGCGACTCTATGCCCTATCTAATTAGTTTAATGAGTCCAAATAGGCAAACTCGTCGATCTTTTCATGTTTTGAGGGTCTGGAAAGGATTGTAAAAAAAACGACTCTATATCTTGTCTGTATAATTTAATGAGTCTAGAATAGACAACTGGATGGTCTTTTCATATTTAGAGAGTCTGAAAAGATCGTAAAGAACAACTCCATGGTGGTCCCTTTGTCATATTTGTTAATCAGGTGTGGCAAAAGGTTAACAGTATACCCAGATCAGTTACTTTTTCGTGAGTTAATCTATTGAATCTGGATAAAGAGAAACCTATGTTCAATAGATGTTGACGTCATTCTATTACGAGTATGAGGAGATGGACTAAACTCATTTTTCATTGTGAATTTTTATTGAGTCACGTGACGAAAAACTCAATACCTTCATCAAATTTTTACAAGTCAAATGAAGGAAACTCAAGGTATCTTTTTCAGTTTATTCAGCAAGGAAAAAGAGGTAAAAGAACTGCTCATTCCTTCTTCGTATATTTAACGAGCTTGAAGAAAGGGAAAGCTCAGGGATTTTTCAATTTAAGAGTGAGAAAACATCCCATAAAAGAATATTCTCATATCTTCTTTGTAGTAGTTTAATGAGCCCAAAGAAGGAGACTTGAAGTTTTTCAGATTAATGAGCAAGAAAAATACTGAAAAAAGAATGCTCGCTCTTCTTCGTGGTAGTTTAACGAGCCCGAAGAAGGAGACTTGAGGATTTTTCAGATTAACGAGCAAGAAAAATACCAGAAAAAGAATGCTCAATTTTCTTCGTGGTAATTTAGTGAGCTTGAAGAAGGAGACTTGAGGATTTTTCGGATTAACGAGCAAGAAAAATACCATAAAAAGAATGCTTGATCCTTCTTGATCTCATGCTTGACAATAGAAGGGTCTCTGCCATGCATTTCCTCATAAGACAAAGTGAAAACATCGTGGAAATCCTTAAAGGGCAGGTGAAGTTCACAATTTCCTTAGGATTGTGATTGGCTCCAATCTATTTGTTTTCCACGATGCCTATCTTGACTGAAAAATCGATGAGCAATGTCTTTGAAAGATGGCCCATGTTTCCCTCCGAGTCCAAAGTTTGGATAGTCGTATAAGGTGAGTAAATGATTCAGGTGCATTAGGTGACAAGATTTGAAGAGGCATCGTGTCTGAATCAGATATCGAAACATGATGGTGCGAGTCCTCCCAAGGTTGCTCTTCTAAACTCATGATCTCTCTAATAGCTTTGTCCTTAGGAAGGACTTGATTGAGGGGATTGAAACAAGGAGCAGTTATGGGAGAGGCGGTGGTACCATTGGCCATGACCATAGTGACCGGAAACTCGAATGCAGATTGAATGTCCTGGTAGGCTAATTCAGCTGGTGACAGTGACATTTTTTCTCTGTAAGTGTCAATGTATGAAGGGGTTGTGAGGATCCAAGGATCAGTCAGTTCGTGAGGAATGGATGAAACCATAGAGACTGTATGTGGAACCGCGAGTGGCAGAAGAGGGAAACAACTCATCAGGGAAGAGCCCTTCGGTAGACCAGTACCGATACTGATGTAAGAGTCAGGTACACCACCTACTAGGGGTACAGAGCTACTAGGTAATGGGGAGTAATCTGGGGTTCAATAGGAAATTTGGTCTACTGTGACTATATTTCCATCTAAAGGAAATAGGATGATATGGAAGATCGAAGACACAATGGCATTCATGGCATAAGTCTAATTGCGGCCCAAAAACAGATTATAGTCGAGTTTATGATCCATGACTTCGATATCCACCGTTACCGTCTTCCCACTCAAGGTGATCGGGTAGCTGGCTAGGTAATTTTTTGGGATGAAAGTGTGGCCGTCAAAAGATTTAAGGGAATTTGATGGCGAGGATAGGGTTGGGGAACCCAAAGCGAGCCAACATGAAGCCGACACGACATAGGTAGAAGCACCTTCTTCAATGATAGTTCTATGCATACCTTTACCTTTCGATAAGTTTTGCACCTGAAATGAAAGTTGGTGGGAAAGGGGAGGTTTACACTTTTCCATGTCGAAAATTGCAAGCATGGAATCCTATGGGTCGATATTGCCAATAGCCGAAAGCAAAGCTTTCCTTTGTGGTAGACATGTTTGTAATACTTCGAGTTCCAACATAGCCGACGACACTTGCGCCAAGTCTTCTATAATGTTGTAGTTTTGGGCGGCACATGCATATGTATTGTGCATTGTGTGTCGAAGTGCCCCTTTAGGGTGGTGAATCACAAGGTTAGTAACTGGCCTTTCGATATGCAAATCGTTAGGCGACAGTGGGTTTTGACTTAAGGAAGGTTCCACCGTATGAGCGACAGGAGCTCCATAAGATTTGGCTCTGGTTTGTAGATATATTGTTTGAAAGGTGTAAACGGTAGAAGATCCTTCACCAGATGAAGGATTTTTTGAACCACCATTGTCCCCTTACGGGGGTTGGGGTTGGTTGGCAATGAGGTGTTGCTGCTGTTGAGCAGGGAAAGGATTATTAAGGATAGCAGGGGTCCTACCAGTATCCTTTTTAGTAGTGTACTCTGTGCTTTCTTGAAGACGTGGACAACGATAGGTCATGTGGTCTTCAACATAGATTTTGTAAGGGAATCTGGTGGGTTTATCCTTTCCATCTCAGGAGGTGTAGCGGCCTTCTGCTTTTGGTTTTGCCACTTTGTTGACTGCTCCTCAGAAGGAGAGGTCTTTTTCTTATGCTTCTTGTTCTTACCACCAGGTTTTTGCGTAGACAACACAAAGTTTATCGTGATGGTAGGAAGAGTAGTGAATTTGGTAGAGGGGTCCACTGACATCTGGGCAATGTGACCCCTGATTTGTTTTACAGCAGCCCCAGAAATTGCGCCAATAATCCCATCAACGTGCGCTCCGGGGTGCTGAGTAGTGGAAACATTGGAGTTACGAGGGGCATTGGGGATTATTTCATAAAGAGTGCCAGAATGTGAACCACCATTGTTCTTCTATGACCACACCACCTAAGGTGACATCTTTAGTGATTTGTTGGAGTACGGACTTGCAGAACTAGTCTGTTAAGAGATAGTTTGGGAGGGGAGCTTTGACTAACCTCCACCTATATCTCCATTCATGTATATGATCAGAGATTTGGGTGGCGGTATCTTGACGTAATGAAGTGAGGAGCTCTATCCCAGTCTCATAGCAGATGGGTAGTTGGAAGTGCTTTAAGAATTCCATCGCTAGAGAGTCGAAGGTAGTCACTAACGCGCATGGGAACTCAATGTAGCACTTCGCTGCGTTGTCAGTGAGGGTGCAGGGAAAAAGATGTAACCGAACAATATCATCCACCATGGAGTTGGAAACACACCAAAGATGATAGGTGGTGATATAGGTGCCTGGATCCTCCCCTTGTTTCCCTTCAAACTTGGGGATGTCTGTTGGTATTCTATGTGGGATTGGTGACCAAAGTAAGTTATTGTTATAGACATATTTGGGCATTGCAACCCCAATCTTATATGTCCATAAACCAAGGGATTCTAAGTCCCTAAAAGTGTTGTTTCATACCCTAAAGGAACAAGGTCAGCTGATTAGATCATTTTTCCAAAAGTTCTCCATGAAAAATTGCTCAGAATTGGTCAAAATTGGACCATCTCACCTGCTCCATGGTCAAAGTGCGATGCATCCCACCTAATGCATATAGGGGGTGCGATGCATACTGAAAATCCCTTCTATGGGGTGTGACAGGCGAGAGGAGACAAATGGCAGAGACAGTTTGCAAGGTGGATGATCATGGAATCTTCCAGAAACTTCTCCTGTGACACTTTCCTCTCTGAATTCACCCAGGGATGAGTAAGAGATCATGAATCTCCAAGTGGAACCGAGAAATATTAGAGAGAGGACACTAATCAAAATCCCAGAAGCTGACTCACCCACCTACAAACTTCTCTATTTGGATCCCTCATCCCAAAGATCCAGAGGATGGAATCTTGTATTTTGTAAGGAAGTGCTATTTGTTTATTTGTGGAACATCATAGTGTTGGGTGATCTAAGCTTTTCATGATGTGAAGAAGGGCTTTCATGTTGGGAGGATGACGCTGGGTTAGATCAATGGGTTGTAATCCTCTCTTCTACTCTTTTTATCAATAAAGCTATTTGAGTTTTCCTCCACATTCTTATATGTCTGAGTTGATATATGCATTTGTGTGGTCAATATATATCTGATCCTATATTGCTTGTGATTGTAGATCTCTATGCTTTGATGGTATTATCTTTCTTTGACTGTATAGGTGTTCTTTGAAGTGGGACAAGAGAGGAAGGAGAGGCAAAGATCTGTCAAAGGGGAGAGGAAACAAGCAAGGAGACAATCAAAAGACTGAGGTTGGTACTCTCTGCTTCTCTTTCATCTACTTCTCATAAAGGAAAACATAACTAACTTTAGTTTGTTTGTTTCTAAGATAGCTACCTGTCTTAGTAGGACTAGCAGCTCTGAATGGACACTAGATTTCCTGATAACAAAATGGCGACTCCGCTGGGGAGAGAATAACTTGTTTGCTTGTCTATATTTGTTTGCTTTATAAACTACAGACGGAGCCTGAAGTTAAGCCAGCTAGCCTTCGAACTGCATTTGCTATGCAAGTGCAAATTAGATCAATGCTACTTCAGTCCATCTTCAAGTTTTGTTTATAAACTGAACAATTGATTTGCAAACATCTTAATTGCCCTGGTGGTGGCTCAAGTAACCTCATTAGATCAGCCCCTATGATTTGTATTTACTGACTATCATTTGCTCAGCCTAAATCCCTGAACTAAGCTGCAAACTGTGACCAGAAACCAAGTTAAATTCTTGTCCCTGGACCATCGCACTATCTCCTTTTGACAGTCTAGATGCATCGCACCTCCCGTGTGCAGTAGGTGAGATGCATCCCTGTTTCCCTGTGTTACAGGTACGATGATAAGATAAGATTGTTTCTGCCTCCAGATTTTGGATTTTCTTCACTCTCTTAAGCTTTATTTAGGAGTTTTGCTATCTGTGATCAGTATACCATTGTTGAAACTCCCTTCCTTTGCGTTATTCAACCTCCATTGTACAAAGAATTGTGAATTTTTTTTTATGTATTTTACGCCATTTACAGTTCTCCTTTATAAAGAGGTAGTTTAATTGAACTGTCGTCTTTTGATTTGGAAGTGTCACAAGTGTCGTTTTCAGTCAAAGAAAAGAATCCTACTCCTCTTGATGGTCAATTACACTGTTACTCTTGTATTTTATTTGAATTAATAGTATTTCAAGTGTCAAAATTAGTTTTCAATTCAAAATCGCAAAGTGCCATCCTTGTCTTCCTTTCGTATTTTGAAGAGAAAATTGCTAGTACTATCGCTTTGAAAGAAAAGATAATTTAGATTTGTAATTAGCATTCTTTTTGTCATTCACACATTAAGAAAGCGGAAAACAAATACATGCATGTGCATTTGCATTTGCATTTAGACTGCTTGTTGATTTTGATTTAGGACAGTGCATCTAGTGTGTGCTCTCTGCTCTATGTTGAAAGAATATCGCTTCTCTTTCCTTAGTAGCTAGGATTTTCATTGCAAAAAGAAGAGTAAATGACTGTTTATCATCTTAGATTGCATATTTAGGAACTGTATATCTACATCATGTGGTGAACCTTAAAGGAAAACTTCATAAGAAAGATCAATTGTAAAATAAATTCAATGAACATAAAAACGCTTTGGAACCTAATGCACAACATTTAGAAGTCTAGGCTAGAGACGTATTCCAGCGTCGTAAAGCCTGGTGACTATCGCTTTCATCGTAGGTTGGGTGATTCCTCCTCTTTGAGACGACAAGTGCTAGTACGGACTTGTTCTCCCACGTACCGTCGAGTATATATTGGGAGACCACAATAGGCTATATCCTTTATCCTTAGGAAGCCGTGTATGCCGCCCTATCAATCACAATGCACTGAACACAACATTCAGGAAGAGTGACTGCTGTACCGTAAAAGTATTCTACAGTTTTGTGAATGATTTGATAATCGTTTTGTCTAGACTTCTAGAGTAGTCTCTTTCGTTCCTTTTCAGACTCCTTAAAAGAAAAGGTCCATTTGAGCACTTGTCACTTCAGGCTCATTAAAAATTGAAGGTGACTAGAGTCATCTTTAGCTTTTTCTCGACTCTTAAAAATTGAAAAGAAATTTGTGTGAAAGCGTCTAAAATTCATTTAATTTAGAATCACATATTCCCCTTTTATTTTGAGTTGATCAAGTAATCCGCAATTGTGGAAGAAAGTCAATCGAAACCCCATCATTTGTGGAGACTAACGAGTCAACTTTCTTTGACTCTAGAAACGAAACTATTTTGAGCAAAGCAAACTCAGTTAACTGGGTCAAAGTCCCTTGGTTTTCTTGAAACTTGTGTTCCAACATCCTCAGAGACTCTAGTTACTCCAACCATTTCTGGTGTCCCTGCCTCTACAGAAGAAGTTCCGTAGTCACAAGAGGACATTAGAACTGATCCTAGTGTAATGGTAAAGACTTCTATTGCTGAACTGCCTCCATCTAGGGCTGATTTGGAAGGTGTCACCCCTCCAACATCTTTCATTGCAGAGTCTACACCTTCTTCGGCACTAGAAGTATTTTACGGACCTGACGGTTTGCCTCTCCCACCTGGATTGATTGCTATAGAAGAGATTGTGGAGGATCTTCCATCCAGTACTCCATTGCATTTTGGAATTGGGATCACCCTATATCCTTCTTCGTCCGAAGTTAGTCTCCCTTCTTCGCAAGTTCTGTAGAATCGCTAGGAAATCTATTGGATAGACTTGATATGTCTGAACAACTGTCGACATCCAGGACTGTGTTATCTGACGCAGCAGCAGCAGAACCTCTTGCTGCTACTCCAACAATGTTCGCTGGTATACCATCTGTCCCAACTAGCTCTCAACCGTTAGATGGAGTCCACCCAAGGACTGTTTCGATAGTATGGTCTGTTCCCGTTTGTTCGTCCGGAATAATATCTAGAATCTCTTATGTTGAGTCTCAGCAAATTGATTCTTCACAACCATATCAATTTGGGCAATCCAGTCTCCAGAGGCCAATCTTACCTTTGAAAACTGGATTACCGCCATATGGGGGGCAATATGCCCTTTCATTGTTCCCATCGGGAGAACAACCATATGAGAGTTCACAACAGAATTCGGGTCATGCCGGAATTACATCCAGTGGTTGGGTGCCAATACTGCCTCAACAACCAAGAGTTGTATACTCAATGCAACCAAGTTTACCTGTGTCGAATATCCCCACTACACCGGCTATTGTGACGGTGTCGCAAGTACAAGCATTGCCTGTTGTATGCCAACCTCAAGTTTCTCAGGTCATAATACAACAACCTCTTGTCTCCATGACACAACCACAATCACTGATTAGTGGCTCCTTAACTGGAGTGACCCAGGCTCAAACAGGTACTATTACCCCTCATCTTGTTCAGACAGCTAGTATTGGACAACAACAAATGGATTCACAACCATGGCTGGTACAATATCAACAACCACAATTCCAACAAGCTTACCAAGGACCCGAGCAACAAAGCTTTGCAGGTAATGGGCAGCCATATATTCAAAACGGTCAACATCAATCATATCATAATGGTTATGCCCATCAACCTTACCAAAGTTATCGACATCAAATACATTACGCTGGTATGCAAAGACCCACTGCTCAGGCAATCCCATCTTATCCTGGGTATGATTTGCCAAACCTGAATCAACAGTTGCCCTTCCTGGCGACTTTAAAGTTACCAGATCTAAATCGGCTAACAAACAATCCAATTGCTTATGCCCCTTGGTGGCTGACAATTCCTCATAAAATTTTGTCAGATATTCCTAAATTCAATGGAAATCCGGGTGAAGATCCGTTGAATCATGTGATCACCTTTCATTTGTGGTGTTCGTCCAACACTCTTAATGATGATTCGATTAGGCTTCAGATTTTTCAGCGAACGTTAACTGGTCTAGCAGAAAAATGGTACATCGAATTTCCTAGAGCTTCATTTGATAACTTCAGCGCCCTTGCCACCACCTTTTAAACCCATTTTCAGTTACCCATAAGGTACGAAATAGGAATGGAGCTTCTTACCAATTTCAAGCAAATGACAACCACTCACATATCTGATCATATTCATGAGTGGCGACGTCATCGTAGAATAGTAAAAAAATATGTTCCTGATCAGCTGCTAGCTAAATGGTTTATTAAGTCATTGTTACCTTCTATTACAGAAGATGTGGCAAAGGGAGGATTCGTCAGTAAAGAGCAAGTCATTGCTCATGCGCAATATCTAGACTTGATCTATACTCAGTCTGGCACGCTCTACGACAAAATCCCTGGTGCTCCTACACTAGAGTTTTCCGTTCCTCCTCCTCCTAAATAAAAAAAAGACTCTCATCCTGATGATGGCGTGATAGGTACGACAAGAACGAAAACCGCAAAGGCTACATCTAAGAAAACCTGCACGATTTCCGGTCAAAATGCAAATGAAGAGCTTCTTGGCTCGGAGGTTAATGCTGTGTCAACCAAAAAGGGCAAAGAACCGAAGCAACCAGGGGGCAAGAAGAAAGGGAAAAGCAAAAATAAGAAAAAGGATGATTCGTCTCCTGAAAAATCTTCTGCAAACCCTTCTGGAGAAAGGAAACCCAGTCATCCATGCTTTATATGCAATGAGGATCATTGGACGAAAGGTTGTCCACATAAAGATAGCTTAAGAAGTTCTTTAAGAATTCAAAAACCTCAGCAGTATTGACTGATCTGTTTCCAAACCTAGGGACCAATCTGGTTGCTAGTGACAATGCTTCCCCATCCCAAGTGCTTATGTTGTCCATTTCGAAACAGCAGTATGATGCTTTGATATCGACAAGGAATAAAGATTACGGGAATCCACAGTTGTCAAACAACAAGGCTACTGATCAACCTAGTGGTTCGATAACTACTTCAACCGAAGTTGTGCCACCCATCATTCCTGATCTAACAATAAAGCTGCCAAATGGAGTAGTACAAAAATCGACATTTAATCCTCGTGCCAGAGCAACACAAAATTATAATATAGTAGAGGACCTGGTCGAATTGCCGTCCACTATGTCGACACTTGAGGTACTACAAAATTGCCCCTCCTAGAAGCAGGCTCTATTATCAGCAATAGGTGTGATTGACCTAGTGGATTCCAATCTTGTGGCCTTTGATCATAAAGGATATGAACCTCAGTTACCAGGTCAACTTGCTTTCCTCATCCAAGTGAAAGCCCTCAACAAAACTGTTCATCAAACAATTATTGATGAGGGGGCATCTACATGTATTATGTCAATGAATTGCTGGAAAACTTTAGGCTCACCACCCTTGTCGTGATCGTTAACGACGTTAAAAGAATTTGATGGATGAACATACACTCCATATGGGATTTTAAGTAACTTGCAAGTCAAATTGGGGGAAAAATAGTAGAAATTGATGTTGAAGTTATCGATGGAAACCTCGATTACAACATCCTACGGGGAAGGCCTTGGATTTATGCTATGGTTGCTGTTGTGTCGACATACTTCATAAAGATTGCATTTCCTTTTCAAGGAGGGATTACAATCGTCGACCAGCAAACCTTTCTCCCCAATAGTTCACAAGTTATGGGAAGCATTCCGATGATCCACGAAAGCTCTCAGTTGCTTCAAAATATCAAAGTAGGCCTACTAAAAGACCCTACATTGATGGGTACTTTTGCCCTACTGCCTCCAAACAATCTGGCGGAAGTGGCCATGGTGGGAACCTGCAATATGGTATCTTCTATTTAGAAGATGTCCGAACATGATGTTAGCATGGATCATCACCAGATATTGCCTCCAAGCCTAATAAAAATATTGTAGAAATCAATGTTTTCAGCATGGGAGGCAAAACCAAATCAATGCTCATCGAGTATTTGGATATATAGGTCTAAGGAATATGGTACCTCTTCAGATCCTTGGTCGCATGTACATTCTACAGACGAAGGAATTGTTCAGTCAATGATGATAGAGGAGGCACCATGGGAAGATTACCACCATCGTTCCCATCTTGCAGATTACCATGAAGATTATTCCAGTGACCTTAATCATCCTTCAGTTTTTGATTTTCTATCAAATACTGTAAATACAGTGAATTCCGAGGATAGTTATTATCTTGTGTCGACCTCATTAAAAAATGAAACAAGGGTTATGTGGATAGTTCTTTTAATATGTCGACCTCATTAAAAAATGAAACAACTCCCTTTCCAAATCGAGTCTTTGATTACAATATCGTAAAATCCAGGTTGTGTTTTTTCAAAGATCTTGAAGGTAAACCTTCATTCCAACCACCGCGTTGAATGCAATGAAGCTTGGGGGGCATGCTCCTCGATTTGCATCATAATGATGGGGGCATGCGAACTTATCATGAGCAATGTTTTCACAAAGTTCAAGTTCGTTAAAAAGTAAACCTAGTTAAGAGTAATGTTTCTAGAAAGTTCAAGCTCGTTAAAAAATAAACCTAGTCACGAGAAGTTTTACGCGAAGTTCATGCTCGTTAAAAAATAAACCTAGCGATGAGCATATGTTCCACCAGAGTTTAAGATAATTAAAAAATGAACCCACCTTCGGTAAATAACCATTGCGATCGAATTATCATCAGCCTTTGAGCCTTAGTCATGTTCTTATCATCACCTCCACTCTATTTTTAGCTGATCATATGCCTACATTTGATTGTTTACCCCTTTTGAGGAACATCTGTGATGAGTGATTCTATTAGCCATCTTATTTACGATGCCATGATTGGAAAGTTCCAAACCTTACCTCGAACCAGCTGCTACTCGAAAATATCACTCGTTCCTCAAAAAACGAGTCTCCTTTAAGCTCTTTTCATCTGACTCATAAAATATGAAACGATTGTCGAGAAATTGGCCTCTCCAGCTCATTAAAGTGATTGGAAGTGCTATCCCTCCTCTATATTTTAATATTTTTGGACCTGCGGGATCATTACACAAAAATATCAAGCACTTTTCTTGTTTGGCTTGTTAAAACTATAGAAAATTCATCCCTTTAATATTATTTTATACTTTTTTGGACTTAAGTGATCAAATGACAAAAAAGGATTACTGGAGTTTACTTTCTATCTCTTTTCAGACTCTCTAAAATTGAAAAGGACCGAGTTATCTTTTTCATTAAACTCGTTAAAACAATAACAACAAACTTGTCCATGTAGACAAGAGCGAGTTTTTCTGTCGCTAGGCTCGTTAAAACATAGCGACGGGTTTTCCCGAAGGGAAAATTATAGAACAAGCATATGTTATCCTCCTTAAGCTTGAAAAAAATAAAGAGGTATTGGTTAGCAATGACTGGGGAAAATTTGGGAAGAAAACTTGAAGAAACTTTATGGGTAGTAGGTCGCTCTTGAACATGACACTTTTACTCTATCACCATGATTGAGTCGGGTTGGGTTATTCCGTTCACTGGTCATATCACCATTGGTCCACCGTACCATCCATCTTTGGGGTTAACGCTACCAATCCTTTTCAGTGTCGCTGATATGTTCAAGAGAAGTCGCTCAGAGAATTCACCAACCCAGCTTGTGTCTCATCCACTATAATACCTTCACCCTTCATTCTTTCATGACTGACACCCTGAACCTTGTATCATCAGATTGTTTTCACCTCCGCGAAATAATTTGCTCTGTTCCGTGTCGTAGATGTGGGATTCATTAATGCCCTCCTATGACGGGTCACTTCTTGTTGACATCAGCTCATTATCCAAGAAGTCGACCTAGGAACAACCCTTTCAGTACTTTGAAGCTTGCATACCTTAATGGCAAGTTTCTCACTTCTGGCGATAGGTTTACATTAATGGCCTTCGACCGAAGATTTTGTGTGGTGTTCAAAATTGACTCATGTATTCGCACCATGTGAATTGTACTGCAGTACCTTGAGGGTCATTATCATTATCGGTGATTCCTCTCGCGCCTGTAACAGCTTACATGATTGGATGGTAATTAGGTGATGTCTTTCCATGTTTGACTTCAGAGCATCTTTTCACATGGATCGACTTGTACTTCAGGCAAATATTGAACGAGTTTGAAGACCCCGGATCTAGTTTCATCCATCTGAGCTACGATATATTCAAGAAAATAAAGACATCAAATGTACATCATAGCTACATAGATAATCATCCAAGCCAAAGAATGATGGCTCTACCAGAATCATCAGTCTGCCATACAGATGGTTGTCTGTCTTATGTACATGAAAGTGAATTTATGAAAGATGAGCTTGGGAATGCCCGCCTCAGCTAGATCATGAAAATATTATGAATATAATGTATTGTATTGTATCTTATTACAGGTCACCTTCTAGTGCAGAAAAACTTTGGATCCTCATGATAAAGCATTTCACTTGACTTCAAAAGATTTACACCTCATGCTTTAGGGGGCAACTGTTATAGACATATTTGGGCACTGCAACCCCAATCTTATATGTCCATAAAACAAGGGATTCTAAGTCCCTAAAAGTTTTTTTTCATACCCTAAAGGAATAAGGTCAGTTGATTACATCATCTCCCAGAAGTTCTCCATGAAAAACTGCTCAGAACTGGTCAAAACTGGACCATCTCACCTGCTCCATTCTCAAAGTGTGATGAATCCCACCTAATGCACACGGGGGGTGTGATGCATACTGAAAATCCCTTCTATGGGGTGTGATGGGTGAGATTAGACAAATGGCAAAGATAGTTTGCAAGGTGGATGATCATGGAATCTTCCAGAAATTTCTCCTGTGACACTTGCCTCTCTGAATTCACCCAGGGATGAGTAAGCGATCATGAATCTCCAAGTGTAACCAAGAACTGTTAGGCCCCTATACTACTAGTGTAACCCCTTATTGTTATTAGTACAACCCACTTATTATATTGATGTACCCATGCAGTGCCCATATTGTTACTATTATGCCCCATATAAACCCACTATAGTTATTATTGTGCCCTTACATTATTATGGTTATGTCGGCTTTGATTATGTTATGACCCCTTAGACTCCTATATATAGAAAGGAGGTCTTTTCATTTGTATCATCCAAGGATTGTTCATTTATGTAATGTAAAGGAGGTTCCCCCCTCGAAGAGGCTAAATTTTAAGGTGTTGATCTATCTTTTCTATCTTTTCTTGAGCTGGTTTCATAACATTTGTTATCAGAGCTTTGGATTCTAGGGTTTCGCTGCTCCAAACAGGGCATCGTGGCATTTTTGCTATAAATTTTTTTCTACGACGTTTCAAAAGCTAAAAAAAACCCATTTGAAAATACATCGTGTTGAATCTCGGGTCTGAATTTTAGAGCTTTTCGCACTATATTTGCAGAGATATGATCTGAAGAAGTTGGTCTTTTTGCAGACTCTTGAATTACATTCCAAACAAGTGACCTGGGGAAATCGTCATAACTTTCTCTCTGAGCATTAGATTGAAATTTTGTAAGAAGGTACAGAAAGAGGACAGACTTTAGTTTCTTGTTTATATTTTTCAGTGCCAAAATTCGAAACAGTGACACGTGGCACTTCATACAAGTTCGCTCTTATGGAAAGGTCTATAATCAGGTCATTTTGGGAGATTGTGCATAAATCTTTCTTGGAGAATCCAATTTGGATTAGACTGCTGGCATTGGAAAGAGGACGTAGCGGGTTACTACAGGTCACAATTTCAGAACTTAAAGATCCGAAAATCAAGAAAAAGCAAGATGAGGATGTTTGATGGCAAGGATCCCGTAAATTGGATACTTTAGATGGAGCAATATTTTGATCTACATGGTGTACCATTGTTACAAAAGGTATGTATTGCATCTTCATGTTTAGAAATGGATCAATTTTTATGGTATGAAGGACTTTGTTCTCATAAACAACTTGTTACGTGGTCAATTTTCACGGAGGAAATGATAGCACATTATGAGGATACAAAGAGCAACACCTTCTTTAGAGCAACACCACAACAATTGGAAAGAGTAAAAGAGCTTTGTGACATAGTGGAAAGAAAAATTATGAAGCATACCCTTCACAACTATAAAGATGGAAGTGTTGTTTCTCCTAGCCTTCCACAACCTACAAGGGTCACACCACAACAATTGGAAGAAAAAAGAGAAAAAGGGCTTTGTTACAATTGTGATAGCAAATGCACTAAAGGTCATAAGTGTGTTGAGAAGAAATTATTTTAAATAGAGTATGAAGAGGAGGAAGAAAAGGATCAAGAAACATCAAAAGAAGAGGATATACGCCAGGATCCAACCCCAGAGATAGAAGAAATGAATCAGACCATATCTTGTAAAGCATTGACAGGAATTACCACTCCTCAAACTATCGAGATAGAAGGACATATCAAGAAGAAAAAGGTGCAAGAAGTGAAAGATCACATCAATAAAGAATAAATGAATCCAACCATATCTTGTAATTCATTGGTCGAAATTACCACTCCTCAAACTATCAAGATAGAAGGACATATCAAGAAGAAAAATGTTCAAGAAGTGAAAGATCACATCGAGCATCAAGAAATGTGAATCTAACCATATCTTGTAATTCATTGGTCGAAATTACCACTCCTCAAACTATCAAGATAGAAGGACATATCAAGAAGAAAAATGTTCAAGAGTGAAAGATCACATCGAGCATCAA
>APFE030366840.1:77665-88585 GCA_000404065.3 Pinus taeda
CTTTTCATTTGTATCATCCAAGAATTGTTCATTTATGTAATGTAAAGGAGGTTGCCCCCTTGAAGAGGCTGAATTTTAAGTAGTTGATCTATCTTTTCTATCTTTTCTTGAGCTAGTTTCATAACAAGAACTATCAGAGAGAGGACACTAATCAAAATCCCAGAAGCTGACTCACCCACTTGCAAACATCTATATATGGATCCCTCATGCCAGAGATCCAGAGGCTAAAATCTTGTATTTTGTAAGGAAGTGCTATTGGTTTCTTTGTAGAACATCATAGTTTTGGGTGATCTAATATTTTCATGAGGTGAAGAAGGGATTTCATGCTAGGAGGATGACGCTAGGTCCGATCAATGGGTTGTAATCCTCTCTTCTACTCTTTCTATCAATAAAGCTATTTGAGTTTTCCTCCACATTCTTGTATGTCTAAGTTGATAGATGCATTTGTGTGGTCAATATATATCTGATCCTATATTGCTTATGGCTGTAGATCTCTATGCTTTGATGGTATTATGTTGCTTTGACTCTACAGGTGTTCTTTGAAGCGGGACAAGCGAGGAAGGAGCGGCAAAGATCTGTCAAAGGGGAGAGGAAAAAAGTAAGGAGCCAAGCGAAATACTGAGGTTGGTACTCTCTTCTTCTCTCTCATCTACTTCTCATAAAGGAAAACATAAGTAACTTTAGTTTGTTTGTTTCTAAGATAGCTACCCGTCTTAGTTGGACTAGTAGCTCCGAATGGACACTAGATTTTTTGATAACAGTTATGTTAGATGGGGTCATTTGTAAGCTTGTACAAGTCGAGGATACCCAACATTGCCAAGAAAGGCAGCGTGTGTGGTGCCCCTGACTTGGCCCAAGGCGATGACACATGACTTGAGGATCCTTGCGGTCCTCCCATCATTTCAGTCCCAATATTATACATAGGCTATGAGGTATAGTAGTTGCCTTGGGGTATGGTGTTGTAGTGTGGATTTCCATGGGGAATGTGATGTTGGGCTATAGAATTTTCCCCAGGATAAGCAGTGCCCCCTTGGATCATTTGAATTTGTGAGTAGGGTGCCCCCATGGATTGGTTGGGACCTCCTTGAGGACTCCCGCTTGCCACAAAACTAACCATATGTCCTTGATTGACATATGGAACGCTCATGTCAATCAAGACTAACCATGCATGTCTAAAATTGGAGGGGGGACTATTACATTCCTGACTGGTATATGCATATTGGGATTACCCCCAGATACTTGAATCTGGGGAGTTGAACTATACAATGGATGCCAACCATATTGTTGGTTGAGGGGACCCACATTAAACATGCTATATTGAGCATTATAAGGAGCACTGTATGTAGCACTTTTTGAAGGTATAGAGTTTCACACTAAAGGGGTGGAACTCAGCATAAGCTGGGTGCCGCTCGTGGAGGGTGTCATGTGAGGATTTGTACCTGGGACAAATGGGATAGCAGGGTTCGTCATCAATGGTGTGGTGGTGACTATTGATTGGGGAAGTGGTGGGGGACCAAAAGTGTCCACAAAGTTCCATGACCCTTTATCATCTATGGGATGGATGGAAATGTTCCAACTAAAGAGACAGGAAGTACAGGTGCCACGGGAACCAAGAGTGGGTCCAACGGATTCGTGAGCAGAGGGTTAAAGGGAGGAAGAAATCCTTTGGTAAAGAAATTCTCTAGCAAACTTGAATCGTCAATTTTCCAAACAGATTCTGTGCGAAATCTAGGAGACTAATTCCACGAAGATGGAGAATCTAGTCCACTGGAGCTCGACAGATCTTCCACAATGAGTGAAGGAAGTCCTAACAATTGTCTAGATTGACGATGAGGGCCGGATGTAGCCATGATGGCTGTTAATTTTTATCAATAATTTTTATCGTGATATTTGTTAAAGTCTCAATGATAGCACATGGGTGCCTAAAAATATATATAAAAAAGACACTAAGTTGATCAATCAACAGACATAGGGAAATGACCCTGTCTAATAAGCACTGATCACTGGAGATGAAACCCAGTATCACAATGAATAACAGAGAGGGCTGGCCAAATGTACAATTACAGTTACTCTAGAGCTTCGCCCGAACCTCAGATTGAGGCGTAGAGTACTCTCATGAAGATGAGCACCCTCCCAAAAACTAAAGATAGAGTAGGTCCATCTGTGTTAGGTACCAAGGCAACCCGCCCCAGTCACCTTATGTAAGTCCCTAAAAGCTTGGCCACTAAGGATACCTCAGATCACAGACACTACCAGGGGGAACATAGTTGTAGACAGTAAGTTGTATGGGTAGGATACCTGAGTCCCCGACTCAGCTTCGAAATCCCCAAAGGGATCCCCAATACACATAATAACAAAAGGAGTTGCAAGAAAAGGCGGGCCACCTTAACTTACAGTCCGATTATGTCTTGTATTTAGCTCCTCTTTGACTAGAGTGGTCCCGGTAGTATGAGTGCAGAAGGAATTTTCTCTCTTTTAATGACACTAGTTTTGGTTTCCGATCTTGGGCAGTTTACTCACACTACCTATCCTAAGATCCTAGCCTGAACTAATGTTTGTTTGCTCAATAAGGAGTTACTGATTGATTTTAAATAAATTTTATGTGTACTTTTTTAGTGTCTTCGATAGGGGAGTTGATGTATGAAATGTGATGGGACTCTATCTGAAAAATCATGCACAAGACAATGCTTAAAAAATATTCAATTCAATGAAAACAAGATGTATTCTACAGGTGAGAGTCTTTCACATATTCATATTTGTTCCATGCATCCTAGTCATTATAACACATGCATAACCAACAAAAATCTTTCCAATGCTTTCCTAACAACTATTTGAAACCAAAATAAAGCAGATTTTAACCAACTAAGCAGAAGAATGAATAAAGAATGTGGTTTTTTCTTTCATAAAAAATATTTTAAGAAAGAAAAAAAAACTTATTTCCTAAAAAAAAAAATCTTTTAGGACACCGATCTTGCTAACAAAATGCAGCTGCAGATCCTTTTTAGTCCATGAGCAGGCTTCCCATCCCTTTGAGTTTATAGACACAACTGTATGTCAATATTTTGGGGACTAACGCTCTATATTAGTGGCCATAGAGAGTTACTGGGTTCACTAATGCTTTATGTGTGCAAACATACAAGTTTATAAAGCATTGTGTAATCTGTAACCTGTGTTAGTGTGGGAAAACAACTCAAAAGAGGGCTTTTAGGATCAGATTCAAGGATGAATATATGAAGGTAGAATGCAACAAGGTTTTTCTAGGTCAGAAAGGGAATGTAGAAGTATAGGGAGGTCTTAGAAGGAGGAGGAAACTGAGAATTGTCTGGGTGAACAGGGAACTAGATGTATAGCCCCCAGCGAAGTCACCAATTATGCTATAGGATAAAATGAACAATGTATGGAGAATGGAGATCCCCTCAAGGGTCTTCCCGGGACCCTTGGTAGACTGTAAGATTATCTGCAACCATCACAAAGTTACATGCATGTCCATAAACATTAACTAACTATCAAAGCAAAATAGATGGATTACCTCAAGCCTCCATGTAGATTTGCTGGAGAGCACAATGCAGCCAGGTGGAAGTCCCCTAAGGCAGCTCCAGATCAAGTCCTGCACATAGAAGAGACAAGCATAATCACAGCATACAACCTTGATTATGACATCTAGTTACACATAACTAAGCTACTCATGCTAAAAGGTATTGGACAAACAAATAAATGAATGATAGTACCAACACCACGGAGTAGATAATACAACTGTAGTTCTATATTAATGTCAGAAGAATGATTACAACCATCTGTTGCATTAGCCTTCCCTTACCCCTCCAGCTTCTCTCTCTCCCTTCTTACCAACTTCTTATGATTAGAATTGAGACTATGCTCAACAATTAAGCAAGATATCCTGTCAAATGATCTGACCTCTATCACCATAGCCCTAGCTTTGTTTATGTAGCAATTGAGTTAGGGTTGCCAAGTTCCTCCATGAGTTCCTTAAGGTAAAAGTAATGAATTTGCCATGCTTTTGAGCTCTTTCCCATCTGCCTCCTTCATTAGGATTAGAAATCCCCCAAATGGGTTGAACTTGAGATGTTTCCTTGCTTTTCTTGAGTAGAATTAGGAGCAAATATCTAGATATTTATGAGTCAATTCACTCCTTTGACCTTTAGAACTTCATTAGGATCCACTAAAACTATTCCCGAACTAACAACTAGAGTTAGTAGGTTCACTAACGCACCCTTAGGCTTACAGAGCAGCTTTATAAAGCAGGTTGTCAGTGTATAACCAGCGTTAGTGTGGAAACAAGGCATGTGATCTTGGTCTTTGCTTCAACTATCATGTCTTTCCCCTTTGAGATGATGAGGGGGTCATTTTGTTGTATAACATGGACTTTCTTGTGGAAAAAATTGAGGTGAAATCTTGATTTGTGTTATTTAAACTAGGTTTTTTTACTGTATATATGGATTCAGTACCCTAGAAAACACCTAGGGCACTTCATTGCACACGATTACCCATCAAGCTTGTGATTTCAATCAATTCCTACTGGATTTTAGAGAAATTAGACTAGAAAAACCGGCCATAAAAACATCCAAAAAATCACACTAAAAACAACTTTTTTTGAAATAATATATACATAAATATTATATATTGCATTTATTATCCTTTACCGAAGTAATGACCCATAGAAATTGAAGGGGCCTTCATTATTTTAATTTCTCAAATCATAATGCATGTAATGATGTCTGCATACTTTTAAATGTGTGTAAAAAGGGGATTAATATAAAAAATCAATGATAATATGGAAAGTGATTCAACCTTTTATATAAAATAATTATTATAATGTGCCAAATGTATCTTTTGATATAACATGGGCTCAAGGTCAAAGTGGGTACCTTTGTTATGTGTGCTTCACATTTTTTTTTTTACCAGAATAGTTATATTGCATTAATTTTTAAAAAATGAGGCAGGAGAGCTTGGATATAAGGATGCAAAGGAGAAAAATAGATCTAGTAACTATGTTACTTCTATGCACTAAAGAAATATCACTTATTTTTACTGCATTGCATGTATAGTATTATACAAATTGATAGAGTAGAAATACATATTTGTATTTTATTGGTCGATCCAAAAATGTTTAGAAGTTGGTGATTCTTTTGCATAATTCCTATTGGCTTTTTTTTGTTAGGATTGATTCATAAATTTTTCTTTTATCATGCTTTTAATGTGATCTTTGTTGTTTGAGGCTAAGGGTTTTGCAAATTTCATTTCCAATTGCGAAACTTCTTGTTCCAGAGTTGTGATTCAACTCTAGTGAGTATTAATAACTTCTTGAGGAGCAAAGGTCTCTTTTCAATATGCTTGCAACACTGATTTGTGTGGTTAAGCATCAATTTCATTAATGTTGTGTCAACTTGCAAATTGTTGATCTCAGAGCTAAAATCTCGTTCGAGTTGTTCGTTTGAACATCACTATATTTTTTTAGTTCGAGCCAATTCCTTGTTGAGGCCTTCACAACATCAACAAGGGGATTCAAAGGATCCTGAGGGATCCACTACAAAATTCTCATGAGCAATGGGGACTGAGGGGCGAAGGATAACAAAGGGCTAAAGGAAGGAGGAACCTAAGCAAAGGGTGTACAAGAGAGTGTGAAAAAGGGGAGGGGTTAAGTAGAAGCCTAGCATGTTTATTCATATGATGCAAGAGGATCGAGAGATTAGAATACACATAATCAGAGGAGATGATAGTGTTGGGGATTTGGACTGTGCATATTTTCCTTTGCAGATGAGAGGATATTTTGAGAAGGGGGAAATTTTACCCCAAAGTGTCCTTTAGAGGTCATGATGTTGCTAGATTTGGAGGTTGGTGTAGGCATGGAATTTGTGGTGGGAGGGACAAGTTCCAGAGGAATGCTAACATCAATGTTCATGGTCAAGGTATGGGGATAATCTAAACTTTTGAGTTGATTCTTGCATATCCTTGTGAGCTATGACAGGTTGTATTTACATGTTGAGCAACTACTTTATTGTTGCCACTTAAGATGTGATAGAATGAAGCCCCTTCCAGGTGCACTTGTTGAGCTAAGTTATAATTTGGCCTAGCTCAACATTGTTGGGAATTATGCCTTTTAATAGCTAATTAATGAGCAAGGCATAGTCCCAAAGAGCTATGGGACAACCAATGTGTGGCTCATGAAGAATGATGATGCCAAAGAGGAGATTGTAAGCTTCCACTCTGTTGTTTGATTCTTGTCCTAGGCCCCATTCGAATGAAACTTGTTCTTCTCTCCCATGAGTGATGATGACTCCCCCTACTCCTGCTTTCCCTGGGTTGTTTTTAGAAGCTCCATGGAAAAAAAGAAAAGTCATTTTCTGCTCTTTCAACCAAGCCGAGAAGTCTTGTTCCTTCATCCTTATTTTCTAATTTTGAAGTAGTGGATGACATTTAGGAGGGTTGTGGATAACTTGAGTGGTTTTTGTGAGGGAAAATTGGAACCACTGAGTCTCTACCCCTTGTAGAATTTGGAGATCCAACTTGTTGTTACCTTTTGAGAGGATAGCTTTAGTTGCAATGCCATAAACTTTAGCCAAGATCTTTCTTTTCTTTGGCTTTTTGAAATCAAAGATGTTCTTGTTCCTTGCTATCCAAATTTGTCAGCAGAGGAATGTTGGAAGGCTTAACATTAATGCTTGATAATGTTTTTCCTTTTGAGAGGGAAGGGGTAACTTATATTCCGATGAGCAAAGAATTCTGCGAGATTCAATGAAAAATTTAGATGGACCGGAAGTGGTTGAAGCAAGGACTTTTTGCATATTTGAGAAAAGGGGAAGAAAGAAGCAAGTGTTGGCTTGTATCTTTTGAATTCATGCAGAGAGGGAATATGAAAGGTCCCTGTATATTGAGCTTATTTAAATTTGTTGTTGTCAGTAACTTCCCCTAAGAAGATTCCAGGTGAAGAGTTTGATCTTGGGTAGACTTTTAGATTTCCATAATATTTTCAAGTGTAGCTAGATAGGTTTATAGACTTGCTCTTCTTGAAGTGCTTTATAACCAATTTTGATGATGTAATCTTTCCCTGTTAAATTACACTTGAATACATTCTTCTTAGTTATTTGGATTGGGGTGACACCATTTAAATGTTCAATAAGTAAGATCCATTGATGGGAAATTCTAATTGGAAGAGTTGAGGGTTTGCAGGCCCTCCAAGTTGATCCATTTTTCTCCCAAGATGAAATTTGAACCAACTTTGTTATATCTCTTTCTACACACCAATTACTTAGCTATTGAAAGTCAGGTATGGTGGACAAAATTGGTTTTCCTAGAATGTTGTCTTCCCAAAATCTATCTCATTTTCATTCCCTAGGATTCTAGAATTTGTTGGCATTATGACTAATGTGTTGGACTTGATGGCAACCTACTTAATGAAGATGTCAACATGATGGTTATGTAAATGATAAATTTGATATGAAAAAAAAGAATATTAGTTCAGAGACAGATGGATGGAAAAGATAGAGAGTGAGAAAGTATACAAGGGTCCTATGAAGAAATATCACATACATACGCAGGTATGGTGAAGAAAAGTCACGTACATAATCCACACCATGGTAATTTGATACAAGGGGTCATTACCATGGTATTGGCCCATAGTAATGAGCGTGAAAATGGTTATTTGGTCCCGTCAAAGAATACTAACGACATTACTAAAGGATTGGCCTAAGGTATTCGCTAAGGCTAAAGTTATATAAGGAGTTGGCGGTCAAAGTGTTAAGGGGGTGTGAAAGTATTGTATTTGTCTTTGAACAATTTGATCAGAAATAGGTGTGCACCAGGGAGAAAGGAGAAGGCTTAGATCTAAAAGATCTGAAATATGTTGACACGTATGCTTAATTGATTTACTTACTACAAATGTCTAATATTGCTGAAGCTGTGATGCTATGATCTAAGAAATTTACTTAGAATCCTGTAGCATTGATAATCAAGGTTGTGGAAAATGAATTTGGCTTTGCAACAAAATTTTTTCAGATCTATACATAGGTATGTTTGGGCATGGTCGCATACATATGCAGATCTACATCTGAAGGGTAGCGTATATATTCTGTAAAGTGTTTTCAGTATGTGCATATCTGTACATGTGCTCTATATAGGAAGCATGTACATACGTTGATGTGTTTAATGAAATCCGGGTACACATGTTAGGGTTTTACAGTATGGGATGTTAATGATGTTTGATCAGTTCTACTATGTTTGTTGATGTCTATTGATGATGTATCTCTCATAATAATTTATGTTTAATAGTACTGATAGGGTTGATTTGGTTATGAAATGGAATGATGATTAGAGATTGTGTGGTGATTTGTATTTGGTTCAGTAATCTAGGATGGATTTAGTTTGTGATTCAATGACTAGTTCAGTGTGTCAGTAATTCAAATTCAGTATTCAATCAGTTGAGATCACTATGCAAGATTGACACAGAGAAAACATGTATATACGTGATCCCTATTTAGTAAAGTAGCATACGTAATTTGATATTTGTTATTTTTGGTTGGGCTCTGGATTCAATGTTTTGATATTTTAGTTTATTTGCAGTATGACAATATCTCAGATTCAATACTTTAGTTTGATTGGGTTCATGATTGATATGTTCTAGTTTTAAAATTTGATGAAAAGTGGCCTACAGGTTGTGTGATGATTGTTTTACAGGTAGCTCTAGTCTGTAATATTCTAAAAGGTGGTCCACAAGGAGTTGAGGGTAGCAGCCTTTAGAAAAGGGGTAGGAACTCCCTTTTGGTAGGATCCGGTAAACAAGATCGGGGGGTGTAAACGAGATTAGGGGGTTGGAGCTCACTTCCAGTGGGTTCTGGAGAATGAAAGATGGTTGTAGCCTTCTATAGGTGGGTGGGTGCGTACTGGTATGAGTATGCACCAATATAATATTGTAAGAAGTTTTCCTTTATATTAAAAGAAGACAAAGATGATGACAGTGGTGGTTTTCTCCCACATTGGGTTTCCACCTAAAAATCCTGGTGTACATGTGTGTTGATATGTCTCCTATGTGTTGACGATCTATTTTCTATTTACTGTTTCTTAATGAATGAATAATGAAGTAATGATGCAATGATTAAAGAGGAACAATTAATGAAATATATGATAAATTATTTATCTGGATATACACGATTTTCTTTAATATCAGTGGTGTACATACATTGGTTTCTTGAATGACAACAGCGTATAGAAATCACAATAAGAAATTGAAAAGTTAATGAGAGTTTAAAATATTGATTCACCCGCCTCCTCTCAGTATTTTTCCCAACAGAAGTATGATATTTGATAAGAGGGAGGTCCTTTTTGCATAGTTTCAAAATTGAAGAACGAGTTCTGAGAGGTATCTAAAACTTGAGAAGTTGTTGAAGGGGGGTGTTCATATATTTTCCTTCTATGAATTTTTTCCACCATGTTGACCCCTTTGTGATTAATCTCCAAATGATTTTCATTCCTAGGTCTATATTCATAAGTTCAGGTTTCTTGATGTCAATCCCCCCTCTTTGATAGGGAATTTTGACCTTCTTCCAAATGAGTAGGAATAATTTCTTTGTGTCTATCTTACCTCCCTACCACAAAAAATTTATTAAGATAATTTCGATCTATTTTTGAATGCTAGCCAAATCACATAGGATCATGTATTGATATATTGGAACAACAAATAATGTGGATTTTATTAGAATGATGTGGCCCGCCAATTTAAGCATCGCATCCCTCAGTATTGAAACTTTTTCCTAATCTTGTCTATTGTCTTTGTCCATACCTCAACCTTTGTTTTTTGCTTGAATATTGACATTCCTAGATACTTGAAGTGAGTCCATTCAGATTTGTAAGGGATTTAAAAAATTGAGAAATTCACCTAAGAGTTTTAGCGGGTGTTCCATCCATATATATTACTTGTAGTTTTTTCGAGTAATCCTCTCAGTGCTTCAAGCTAAAAGAGGTCATGGTTGGTCTTGATTATTTTAGCCACTGTTGTTAAAGCTCCTCCTATTAATTATGTGTCATCAACAAATTAAGGGTTGTTTATACTTTTTAATCCTCTACTATAGTGAATGTCGATGATCAACCCTCTTTGTCTATCTTGCTCAAGATTTTTGCTAAGGGATTCTACCATAAGGACACAAATAAGGGAGAGAGGGGGAACTCTTGCCTTATCCCCCTTATTCTTTGGAATAATTGGCCTGGAGTTTCATTTAATAAGGTTGCAATCCACGACTTGCTGATATAGGCTTCATTCAAATCAACAAATTCATTTTGAAATCCAAATATTTTTAAAAATAAAAAAGGAAGGAGTGCCTTACTATTACACCCCTGGGCTAGAGGGATTATCTTGAATCCTCGGCATGGACACAACCATCCATCCTTTGTCAGCACAGAGAATCTTCCTACTCCACACTTACCCTATCAAATGAATTTCCCATGTCAAGCTTGAGAACAAAGCCTTGTCCTTCTCTATATAGACTTGAGTGAATTCCTTCATGAACTAAGGGGATATTGTCCATTATCTTTCTTTTCTGAATGAAATCACCTTGGTTTTCAGAGATCATATTGGGGAGAAGGATTTAAGTTTGGCCAATATTTTGTAAGAAGAATTACATAATGAGATAGGTCATAATTGGTTAGAGGAGGGTATGGTTTCATTAGGAATTAATGCAAGAAAGGTTGAATTGGTGTAGCGTCCAACTTTGAATTTTTGTTGTGCCTAATGGATCATTTTGAGGAGAGTCTTTTTTGTAGGTTTTAACCCTGTACAAAATTACCTACAAACGAATTCTTCAAACAGAAAAATAAACAATGGCAATAACATAAAACAAATATACATAGATATTTTCCCCTGGATCCCAAAACTGAGACTACTAGATTTATTTTTCATTATTATGTTCCCTT
>APFE030366847.1:0-12670 GCA_000404065.3 Pinus taeda
TGCAGACATCTTGACAAAGCCATTGGATTAGAAAAGCTTTGAATTTTTGAGGAAGTGTCTGGGTATGACCGAATGCCCAGCAGTTGAAATTAAAGGGGAGTGTTGAAAATGTAATTTCAACGCAGCCGTACCAACCCCCGAAACCACAGCAGCAAAACCATAAAACCGCCGGTAAGTTTCTCGGACCCGCTTTTGCGTAAAGTGGTTTCCGTACATAGTTGCTCCGAGAAGGTTCAAGTGTTGACGCGTGGTTGAGGCGTGACATCACCCTTTGACAATTTCTCGGAAGGTAAATGTCGACTAAAAAGGCCTTCCGATATTCACCTCCTTCGTTCAATCTGCTCCATCGTTCTCCACCGTTGATTGCACTCCAAGTTGTATACGAGCCTGCAGTTAATGTTGCGTGGAGTAAAATGCAAGCTTTGCAGTTAATGTTGCGTGGAGTAAAATACAAGCTTTGTTGACTGCAGACTTTTTCCATGAAGGGATTTAATAAGTTGTCATAGGTGTTGGTAAACATTTAAGTTTCTTTTTTTACGGCATGTATGGGCATGAATTAATAATGGCATGGGCAATGTCATATAGTTTTTATTTTATTGCTTTTTAATTATTCACGGGCGTAAGTTTGTTTTAACAGAACAAGTAAAACATTTTTGGTCAGTTGGTAAGCGGAAATGAAAACGCACAACACTGCGAAGAAGTGAAGAAGAAAACCAGGGGGATGCATGTATAAAAAAAAACCATGAATTGTTTCACACAACAGTGAAAGGGAAAAGTAAGTTTTGGTGAATATGTCATTTTTCACACAGCAGTGTGTTGATCCTTTTATTTCTTTTACACCAATAAATCCTTGTAATCTTTGTTTTCACACAGCAGTGAATGTAAATGAAATCTTTACACACAGTGGTGTAAAAATTTCAAAGGAGACAGAGTAATTTTGTTGAAATGTTTTGGTGAATCCCTCTGAGTGAAAGAGGATGAATTTGTATCAGTGAATTTGTTTTAATGAATAGAAATCCTTTGGTGGTGCAATACTCTGTTCTCAATTAATTTTCTTTTAAAAAGCCTTCCTGTGCACAAAAGATCCTGGAGTAAAGGAAACAGAGCATTGCCTCTGTGTGGTTAAATTGTTTGTTTTTGGGATTTTCCCAGAAAAATCCCCATCATTAAGAGGTCATGAAGCATTATTTTTGCAAGTTCATCAATGATGGTCATCAGAGACAATTACGTTTTAAAGAAGTCAAGTGGTAGCTTGAAGTTGTGGTGGTGCAAAAAGAGTGGTGTCTATGAGATTCCACAGTGAGTGTAAGTGCTCATGAAGACCAACTAGACAAAGAGATTTGTATTGTAATAGACAAAGAGATTTGTATTGTAATATGTGACACGTAAACATTAAGGGAAATACTTAGAGATAATGCTTCCATGTTGATATTAGAATTGGCCTCAATATCTATGTTTGGAATTAGTTAGATCTAAGACCAACTAGATAAATATGTGATAATCAAGTGCCAAAGTAAATAATAAAGAATGTAATAAAGAATATTATTTTGTGCATTTACTTTGTCTCCAATTTCAATTTCTTTGCGTAACATCTCCAAAATCTATTAAAAAAAAAAACAGTTTGTACAAATTATTAAATGTGTAAATATTTTTAAATTAATTTATTGAAAATATTTTAAAAAAAAAAGAACGAATAAAATGAATGCATAATATTTAAATATTATATACTTTAATCATTTTAAACATTGCACACTAATAACATGTTAAAACAATCTAATATACTATGCAAGTGGAGCTATAATCACCGATAAATAATATTTGTAATTGCTGATCAATTTTTTAATAAATGGGAACAGGAATCTTGAAGTTATCTTAACTTATACCATTAACCTGGACCCTCTTATTCATTATTTAAAAAAGTAAGGCATCTTTTGGTCCATTTCTACTCAAGATTTGGACTCTTTCAGTTTATTCTTCACGAGACTAAAGAGTTCAGGCCAGTGCCAATGTCACAGACTCCTGCCAAGGGTTTAACACAGTTATGATAATAACTAGAGAATGTTTGTTTTCGACCGACAAGATATAATATTCAGAAAATTTGGAATTAATAAAAGAGTTGATCAATTAACTATTGAATGAGGCTTTCAATCATCACTTGGGTAAAATAATTGAAAATGGGGATGAGTAAGAGAAAGCTAAATTGAGACTTACGCCTTAAATTTTGTGAATATATATTACATCTAAATCACTTTCTTCGGAGAATCTCCACAATTTACATAAAGAAAGGTTGCGTTAATCACACGCCACCAGCAATATCCGGTCTCCAAGCATCTGAAAAATCCCCTTCAAAGAACATGGTCTGGCTGATAAAATCTCTGGGTTCGTAATCGTCAAGCTGGATCGCATCCAATGATTTACCGTACAATGTACACGGTTGATAGTTTCCAAAGTCGTTCTCCAAGTGCCAGTTTTCAACAATACATTTAAGAGTCGAGTCCTCCTGCAACCCCTCAGATATATCCTTCGAAGATTGAGAGATTTCTTTCCTAAAGTCAAGAATGGGACTCGGAGGAATGCCGAGCTCGTCGTCCGAAGCCTCCATCAGAAAGCGTAGGTAGACCGCCGTGTCCGAATGTAGAGTTCGGCCTTCATGGCCGTTAGTAATATGGAGGCCAACAGAATTATCCCCAGTGATGGATGAAGGATTAGAAGTGGAACATGTGGATGCAATCTCCTTCTCTTTGCTTCTCATGACTCCGTTTAACAGCTCCTCACTAGCAGCAAATTCTTCTTCGTCGTCGTCGTCTGCTAAAGTTTGATCTAATTGTAGTACATTAAGAAACCAGTCTCCTTCTTCACGGTGCAAGCGTTTCGTCTCCTGCACGTCAATGGAATCTGCCAGAGGCTCCGGCCCCCGGTGACGTTTTCTAACCTGCAACTCTTTCATGATTGAATGATGTCCAAGAGATTCGAACGTGGAATACAACGGTGTTACAAGGACGAGAGGTGGATTAGCTATATATAACGTCTGGACTTTTTCTAGTACCTACAAGGTTACATGTGTTGTTATGGATGTGTTGTGGTGTGTGACGTATTCGCCCCGTTTGTCTGATGCAACGGTTGAGGCTTCTGGAAGATCGATCGCTCCAGCCTCCGTGTACAAGATTTGAGTGGTGGATGGACGTGATAAGGTATGGCCCCACGCAAATGGTAAAATTTAGAGCGGGCGGTTTGGAAAGGAATCTTGCTGTCATTTTACCGTTCGACAAATTTGTATAAATTTCGATCACTCTATAAATGTCCTAATTTGCTTCTGACAATAGGGTGCGCTTCCAATTTAACTGGCTAATTTTAAGATGTTTTATTTGAATCAAATTCTTATTATTTATTACATTGTTTTTTTATATTATTATTTTATATAATTTCAGTCAAATACGTACCGGAGACAACGACAACTATAACCCAGGAATAGACCTAGGGAGAGTTGCCATTAATTCACTATACAGTCATTGTAATCTTTTAAGAACATCGTGGTACCAAAATTGGATTTAGAAAATGATGAAATTGAAAAGCTTTTACAACGTGTAAGACGAGAGTTGCCAATGAAGATTAAACTTTCCAGATGAGATGTATATTTTCATCAATTTGTAAACGAGCGCGTCCCGTGTTCTTCGAGAATAAGGAAGTCTATGTTTTATGGAGTAGGACGTATGCAATTGGAGAGCAGGTGTAGGTGGGAATTTCGCACACGCCTTTGAAAATAAGAGAAAAATGCACTCTTCCTTCAATTTAAGTATCTTTACAGATTTTGAACTTGTCGTTTGTGCCGGCGGCTTATCCACTCGGCATGGGAATTTCAAATTTGTTAAATTTGATGAAGGTTGTTTGTTTGACTCGTTGGTAATTTCAAATCATAGATGTGTGTTTCACATTTCTATAAATAGAAAAGGAGAGATTTAAATCAAGTTGTTTTTAGTGTGATTTTTTAAAGTTATTTTGGTAGGATTTCGGATTTTCTGGTTTAATTTTTCATAAGAGATTTTCCTTAACTATAGAGCTCCTATATTAGTGTATGACTTAGGGATTTCCTCTACTAGTTATTAATATGTCCAAGATATTATGTCAATCTTGGGACAACATCCATGTAATTATAAGTGTAACAATATTTTATTAATGAAAGCTCTCAAATACTCTATTGGTCTCTACAAGATGTACCTTCCCATTTTAACATGGTATCAGAAAGGGTTTAGCAACATGTAGATAGCTTAGTAGACCACTCCTATGGTTTGTCTCTTTAGATCTTTTGTCCCATTTGCTTAGAAATATTTACATAAAAGGCCATTTATGTTGTTTTCAACCACTATAATTTAGTGTTGAATGGTTGGATTTTCCTTCTTGAAATGTCCTCAATGGAAAACCAAGAATAAAATGAAATAGACAAAGTGAGAAGTGTTTTCAATAGATCCAAGGTGGTGAAATGAAATGAAAAAATGTTTAGATTAGAGACATGTTGGAGGATCTTTAGATTGAAGAATATGTCACTATTTTCATCTCTTTCGATGATGATGAGAGTGGGGTGTAAAAGATGGTGGATACGTCTTCTTATAGGAACAATATGTTGAGCCAAGTTCGAATCTAAAAGGGGTGCGACCTCATAGCAAAGTTGCAAGACTAAATCACAGCCGATGATAAAGCTTCCAAGAAGTAACAACACATTGAATCCCTAGAGTTTGAATTCAAGTATCATATATTCACATACAAGTAAAACAAATTGGCCACATAGGGATTAAAGCAAGCACTATGCTTTAGCAATTTTGAGAAAGCTTACAAGGGATTCTAGCTACAGATTAAATTTGTAATTGATGTTACCACCCATCCTTAATCAGGAGAAATATTAGTAACATGATGAGTATTGGCATGGTTAAAACAATTATTTCAAGGTGATGTTGAGGACATTTATGAGTTTCAACACATCAATGTTGAGGACCTCGATGGAATCATCACATGGTAGAGTGGATACATATGACAATGGTGATGAAGATATATCTATTCGAGATAGATCTAGTAGGGGACATAAGTTTGAATGACATGTTTTATAGAAGAGATCATGTTATTTTTTGTGTAATGATGTTAGTGGGGGTCATGTAAGGGAAATGTTTCTACCAAGACTAGTAGCGAAGATAGGAGCTATTGTTAAGGTGAATGCAAGAACTTGTAGTGAAAGATCTAGCTTCATAGATTCTTCCCTTGTTGATCTCAAAGGAATACTTTTGACAAACTCCTTTCACGGAAAGGATTAATTATTAACAAGTAAGTATCTTGAAGTCCATACGTAGTTGATAAAGGAATTTGATCAGTTGTGTGGAGTTGGTTAAGGGCTTCCATGGAGCATCTAATTGATTTCCAGTAAGAGAAAAAATTAAAAAAATGGATCTTCAATTTTGTTTGTCCTTTTGGATAATGACGATCTAATCTTGACCTAAACTACAAGAATATCAAGATGAAGAGGCAATGCCCTGGATTAAAATATGAAGTAACAATTGTGGTTGGAAGATGATAAAGTGAATCTCCTATGAAACTTGTTGGTTGTGGTAGTTTTTGCTGTAAATTTAATTTACAACTTGGAAAGAGGATTCCCTTAATGGTTTGGTTGTAGGTAATGCCTTGTAATGGAGCTTGCACACAAGTTATGTGGCTTATGAATTTAACTGATTAGTTTGGCTTTGCTTAAGTGGATAGAGGATGTGGGATTCAAATGTAGATTTTGCGAGGTGATAAAGGTGATTGGAAACATTGTGGAGTCTCTTAAGAAGCTAGAAGTAGTCACACATTTGCAAATTTTATTGCCCCATTTAGTTGCTATGAAAATAATTAAGTCACCATTCTAACTATTTCTTGAAAGAGAGATCGTGAAATTCACTTGACCAAATTATGTGTTAGTGAAGTCATGGAAGTGTTTCAGATTTACCAAAAATAAATAATGTATATTGAGCCTAGATAAATCTATATGAAAGAACAAGTTTTTTTAATGTTATCTATCATGAGAAATCACAGGGAAAATTGGAGACGTTAGAGTGACTAAGACACTAAAGATTTAAAGGTCAATCATTTTAGAGAACTAGTTAGTGATGATTACACAATGTTAGCTACATGGGAGGGGTAACTTCAAGGGGAAATTTAATCAATAGAAATTAAACCAATGAATGATTGGGGATACAATGTTTCTCACTGGAGAAATTGAAGTTGCAATAATGAAAATAGTGGTGTTACTTGTGAGTATACCCATCATACTGTATAGAGAGTTTGACTATTCAATTGGCAGGAACCTGTTTGATCATAACTGCTCGTTTCATTTACAAAGTGAAGTGAAACTTCATCCTTTCCTCACTTACATATGTTGAACACAGATTCCACATACCTTGCTACCTCTATGGAACACAGTTCCTATAAGGCTAGGTCAGGAGTTGGATGCATTGTGTTTGTTACCCGTATCACCCTTGTTCATTTTGAATTAACGAGCTCGGCGAGGGTATAGGCTCCATTGAGGCACAAAAAAATGTATTAGCGAGAGTGAAGATGTTTTTTTTATGAACAAAGGCTCATTGCTTAAACTTTTGACCGGATGGGTCATTGCCACAAACACAATGCTTTCCCCTTTCTATTTGAATCAGAGTGTAGGAACTAACCATCAAGCCCAACAAGTACAAAAAACACTACGACTATAGACTAGACTCACAATGGGGCATATAGAGCAGCCATTAAGGTCAGGGAGGGAGAGATTTGGTGAGGGGCTAGAGAGAGACATTCTACAGGTTGGCCTAGAACCAGGGAGAGAGGTGAGATAAAGATCATTCTGGTAGGAGAGGTAGATACATTCTAGACTGGGAGATTGAGCCATTCATTAGGTCAAGTAGTGAAGTCCCAATTTGACATGATAGGTAGCCACCCCTGACTCCTGTCTATAAACACTCCAAGTACCCACCATTATCTTTATCCCCGTAGCCCTCAATCAATCCATAACTCATCCATTGCTCGATCAATCAATCCAAGGAACAATGGGAAAGATAGCCGGATAATACTAGGAAATCTAGCCATCTAAGTCACAATGGGAAAAACCACCATCCGATTCGCAGTGGGAAGGCTTGGTATTTAGGGAGCGTTGGGAAGTCTCGCGGGGTAATACTGGGAAATCCCGCCCTCCGAGTAATGATGGGCAGGACCATTCTCTAGGGTATTATGGTAAATATCACCATACAAGTAACGTAAAAGTAATAGGGTTAGGTTGGAAGAGTTGGAAGTAAGAAACAGGAAGAGGGTGAGCCAGGAAATGTTTAAGCAATGTTCTAGGAATTGTGTAAGTAAGCAGTCCGCAGTTAGGAACAAGCCACTAACTTACCTCACTCAATACATGATAAGTGGTAAGGACTCACATTGTGCTTACCAAGATTGACAATAACTTTAAAAGAAAATTCTTGGAACAATAACAACCATCTGCAAATTATCCCTTCCAACATAGGCCTATTGACCAAATACTTCAAGGTTGAGTGTCTATATAGAATTGAAAGTGGACACCCAATAGGTAGTGGAAAAATTTCTATAGAGCATACAACATAGCTAACGCTTCTCTTTCTATTTGGTATAGTTTTGCTTAGCCTAATATAGCTTCCTCCTTGCGAAATAAATAGGGTAATGGAGATCTCCTTCCCCTGCTTGTGCAAAAACTGCTACTTTATTGAATGAAATGAAATAAAGATATAGAGTTTCTCAGCCTGATCTTAATAAGTACAATGAATAAATAGTAGTACCTAACCCTTCCTTCTCTTTCTTGTCTATCCTGGCGGGCGACGAGAAGATGACTTTGGTCAGATGAATTCCCTTTCTAGGCCTACCTCATTGTGAGTGGATAACAATATTTCTTTTCCATCGAAAATAGAGACTTTTCCAAGCATGGTTTCACCGCTCACTTCCCTAGGAATGGGTTATGGTCAATTTGTTCATTAGCCATGTCTGCTAGAAGAAATAGATGTAGGGTCAAACTAGAGGGGAAAAACACTTTCTCTTCCATGAGCTAGCTTTTGGTATATATTTATTTTCCTTAGAATATTTTGTTAGACCCTTTTTTTGTTTTTCCCTTTCATATTCAATATATTCTATAGACACTAGTGGGGAGGTAAAAGACCAGTTTGTTGCTTAATCTATATTTGTTCCATAGTGAAGTACATTCAAGAATAAGAACTAGGTAACGAAATGACTTGTTAGCCGTTGATACCTAATCATCAGGATTGGGTGAATATAATGTAAGTAAATAATAAGTAATATGAACAGTCATCGGGAGATGAAGTGAACAGTCTCTGCCTCATGTATATAATAAAGACCAACTTAAAGGAATTATATACGAATTAATTTGTTTCAAGGAGTTACTACCTAGCCTAGCATGATATCGGAGCCAGCTCCCAAAATTAGTTGTAACTCCCTTCTACCAGTTTCTTGTAGTTTGTCCACTACCCCCTGTGGAGTCTGCCTAGTGCGCATTATGTCCACTGTCTATTGTTCTCTTTTTCTACTACACAGTCTGTCCACTACCTCTCTGCATGTCTTCTTCTCATAATAATCATGGTTCACTGCCTCTCTGTGTGCCTACTGTGCAGTCCATCCATTATTTTCTTGCTATTGGGAATGAAATATCCTTTATACCCTTACTAGTAACTGCTTCGCCTTTCCTTGCTAGTAATTGTTGAAGTGTGAGGGAGTGTTGCGCACCATACCTGCGTGAAGGAATGCTGCTGTGAGAGTGTACTGTTGAAGAGTGAAATGCTGCTGCGTTTAGAGTAATGTGTTTCTCTAGTACCAAGGCTTAATGTCTCTGAGCTTGTGCCATCACCAGAACCGTCTATGCTCATAGTAAAACTTCTGCATCACCACTCTCTTGTGCAGATCAATCTTTAGAGGCAATTTTGTCCATTACAACTCCCTGGATGCCTAGAGAATACACACCGAGATCTCTGGACCAAGAAACCAGACCTACAATTCGACAATCCAGAATGCAGTAAGATTCTGGAAGTGCTACCTTTGTGTTTGCGTTGCTATCATTGTAATGCTAGTATATACGTTGAATTTTTTTGGCATATAAAATGCGTTAAATGCCATGTGTTGAATGTACTCAGTAGGACTGACATGGATTGCTGCCATGAATGTAGAAAATAACTGTGAGAAGTAAATAAGCATGTGGATTGCTTCCATGAATGTAGCAAACTCCCGTGAGAAATAGTTAAGCACGTTGTTGAAGTGAAACGTTGCCCTAACTGATTAAATTACATTCAATACACTCAAAAATATATTTTTGACTTTTGGTTGGGAAAGTGACTAATATTTTCATGACAAAAAGGACTTCAACAACCCACAAATCTACTGCCTTTGTGTTTACGCTTATATATACGTTGAAGTTTTTTGGCATATAAAATGTTTTAAATTCCATGTGTTGAATAGAGTTAAAAAAAAAAACTAGGTCGTGGGTCAAAGCATTATGGCATAAAGTGTTGAATGTGCTGTACAGTCTTGGGTATTGACATTTGTTGTTGAAGTTGAATTTGTTGTCCAGTCATATCAGAATTATATTTTTTTCCCATTAAGAGTAAAAGTTTCGCAACAGAATTTTTTGTTACAGTATGCATTCAATGATATCCATTGTGGAAATAGTTCTCACTGGCAAGGAGAACAATCCTAAGTGGTCCTGGATGATAAAACACACCCTCATTTTCAATGAGTTGTTGAAAGGAGTGTGCATTGGAGATGGAGACAAACAACCAAGACATGCTACATCAGACAAAGAGCTCTCCATTTGAGAAAACAAGAACAACAAAGCCTATGAATTGATCGCAACATCTATAAGTGAAGAAGTGAGTCGCCATATTACGCCATTTTCAACTGCTTTTGAAGCCTTACAAAAGCTGAAAGAACTCTATGACTCACACTCTGCACTTGAAGTTGTTCAACTCATGATTAAACTCTTCACTCTTGAACTGCAAAAATAATGATCCTTTGCCTTGCATCTGAAGTAAAGTCTATAATCATGATATTCAAGCCACTAAATTATTGACTTGGATATTCCTCTTATTTCTTTTCTCAAGGCACTTAATCCTAACTTACTCCAATTACCTTGAGTCATTGCAAGCAAATGGAAATCTTAAAGACATTACCTTTGACTCTCTTGTGAAAAAATTTGCTGAAAGAGAGAAAGATTTTGGAAAGAAACAACCCCTGAATCTTCTAAAGAGGTTGTGTTCCTTGCTCATAAAGAAAAGCATCCTGCTCAAGATTCTTCGAGAGGAAGAGGTGGTCGAAGAGGAAAAGGAAGATATTTCAGAGGTAGGGGGGGTAGACACTCTCAAAGAGAAAACGTAGATTTGCACTGCATATGATGTAAAAGAAATCGATCACATAATGCCTCTACATGCAAGGTACCATGGGACAAAATTGAGCAGCAAATAAACCAACAGAAAGGTAAAATTGATGATATAGACAAAGATAAAGCACTTGAATCCACTCACTATGTTGTGGCACAATGTAATATTGGAGTAAATGAAGATTTATTTAATGCTTCACTTGCTTCTTGGAAAAATGATTGGTTTCTTGATTCAGGAGCAACTTGCCACATGACTCATAGAAAAGATTTTTTTGAAGAATTTACTGACAATGTTGATGGAGCAGTATACTTTGCAGACCAATCAATAATCAAGCCATCAGGGCTTAGCACAATCAGGCTTAAACTGCCTGGTCTTCTAGACTTTCTTCTACATCATGTTGTATACCTCCCACATCTCAAGAGAAACTTGTTTTCCTTGGTCCACATCTTCCAGCAAGGTCACTCCATTCATATGTTTGATGGCAAGCTTGAGGTAAGAAAATCATCTAACCGCTCACTTGTCATGAAGGGAATAGAAGAAGAAAGGCTTCCCAAGATGTAAGGAACCTCTTCTCGTGCACAAAATTTCTCATACAATTCTCATTATGAAGAAGGTACATTTTCATCAAGTTTATTATGGCATGCTAGATTTGGAAATTTGAACTATGACAGCCTCCACTTGCTGAAGAAAAATGGAGTTGCTAGTTTGCCTACAATTTCTAGGAAACTTAAGCAATGTGATGCTTGCATTCTAGGAAAGCATAGCAAACAATCTTTTCATGATTCACATTCAAGAGCACATAGAAAACTTGAACTCATTCAGTCAGATTTATGTGGTCCAATGCTTGTTCCTTCTGCAAATGAAAATAAATATATGATGACATTTATTGATGACTACACCAGAATGTGTTGGGTTTATTTATTGAAGAACAAATCTGATGCTTTTCAAACATTCAAGAACTTTCATAAATGGATTGAAAATGATGCACAATTTCATATTGGGTATATTTGCACTAATAATGGAAAAGAATACACATCAAGTGAATTTGAAAACTATCTTCACCAACATGGGATCAAACATCAAACAACTCTGCATAATCCCCAAAAAAATGGTGTAGCTGAAAGAATGAATAGGACAATCTTAAATATGGTGCGATCCATGCTCTTCTTCAAAATGTAAAGACAATGTTTTGGGTTGATGTTGTTCTATGTGTTGCATATATAAAGAATAGATGTCCATCTAATGCTATTAGAAACAAGACTCCATATGAAATGTAGTATGGACATGTTCCTTCAGTAAATCATCTCAGGGTCTTTAGTTCCACCTGTTATGCTTTGATACCAAAGGTACATAGAAGCAAACTTGGTGCAAGAAGTCGTAAGTGTATCTTCCTGGGGTATTCAAACACCTCCGAAGCATACCCTCTCTATTATGAAGTAAATAAAAAGTTTGTTGTATCTAGAGATGTAATTTTTCTTGAATCATCCAAAATTGACAGTGTTGTTGAGCGGAAACTCGATTGCTTGGATAGATTCGCAAAAGAAAAATCATTTCAATAATTTGATAATGAAATTCCACATCTTGAAGGGGGGATTCCTATACTAGATCAACATGTGGAATCTTCTTCTGAAGAACACTCTCCCCAGCTGATCCGAATCAGATCCATAAACGACTGTCAAAGAACCTTGACTGTATCGGGATGAAAAAAATCTCTAAAGAATCCAAAACAACATCAAAAACACCCTGAATGAGTGGCAATGGCAGCCAGCGTGGAACAACGAGGACCTCGGTAAAAGTGCGTTGATCGAGGCCTATGGAGACTGCGTGGGAGGTCAAAGTAGCCCCTGGGAGCCCTAGATGATCCGGATTTAAACAGGAACGCAAAAAATTACAGAGATAACCATATACACAAATATGCAGCGGAAATAATACTTCATTTCATTAATGGAAAATACTAAAATATGCTTACAATCAGAAATGGAAATAAACTAGCTAGGGCGATGGTAGCTTATCTCTGAGAAGAAATGTGATGGCTACATGCCTCTGAACTGTGTTACAATGAGGCTCGAAGGCCTATTTATTGTTGAGAAACAATGAAGAACCCTTCACATTCCAAAACCTAACCCTAGGAGATGAAACACTAAACTGTGGGCCCCGTTTGGGGGTAAGTTGGTACATCAACTTCCCGGGGTCGTAACTTTAGCATATGATCTCCGTTTGACGCGTACAATGGCTCATTAGAAAGATCTATTCGAGCACTATCATTG
>APFE030366850.1:9285-22899 GCA_000404065.3 Pinus taeda
ATAATTTCTTCTTTGAGGGCATTCTCCCTTTTGCTAGGTAGATCTTCTTGATCTATGATTTTATCTGATGCTTCATTTACTTGTCCATCTTCAATCTTAGGTGATTCATGATCTTAATACTTTCTTCCACTTACCGGCAGGCTGTCATTGTTCCTTGGAGTTGTCTTCTTCTTTTGACGCACTTTCTTTCCCATTGTTCTACGGATTTCCTTCAAGCGATCAAGCTTCTTCAGAAGGACCTGCTCCGATACCAATTGTTGGAAATAATACTGAGAGGGGGGGTGAATCAGTATTATTAAATCAGATACTTTTCATTTTTCATACTCAGATTTATATATGCGGCTTCAGTTCAGTATATCCGCGTATATACACGACTGTGATAAATGCAACTAGCATACATGCAGTAATCTTATGATTCAGTTAGCTTATCTTCAGTAAATGCATCAAAACATTATTAACCTTATTAACAGTAATCAGGTGTAGTAAAACAGTACAGATCATCACACATAAGAAGCACACATGAACACCATGATATAAGGTGGAAACCAAATGTGGGTGAAAACCACCTGCTGCAATTTGTTTCTATCTTCCTTTAATAAGAAACTTCTTTTACAATGTACTGGTGCAGTCCTTTAACAGTACGCAGGCTTCTACCTGCAGAAGGCTACAACCTTCTTAGCTCTTGTACTAGCTGTTCCATTTACTAGTACGTAGGCGCTGGCCTACTGAAGGCTTCAACCTTCACTCGTTTTCTAGCTGCTCCTGGAAGGGAGCTACAACCCCCTGGCTCTTGTACTGGCCAATATGTTTACCAGTACGTAGGTGCCAGCCTACAATCATCCAGGGACCATGTTTCATACATTTTCATACTAGATCCATAAAACAATCACCATTGCATTACAACCTTCATTATCAATCTCTGAATCACCCAATACTGAAAACCACAGAACAGACTACATAACTCTGAAACAACAACCAGATCCAATAGCAACTTCAAATATCATACTTCATATTGTATACGCTACTTGGACGAACTCAACCTGCGTGTATACGCGCTTTTACCAAATACAACCCGCGAACAGATTTGCAAATTCTACCTCATAACCTTGCAACCATTTCAGACATCAGAACATACCCAGATCATAACATTCATACAATAAACATGCGCCAATAGATCTAGTCTATCCATACTCAAACCATATAAAGATAATAATTCCAAGCCTTGAGATCCCAATCCATCATTCATCATCCTTCACATGAGTGCCTCCTTGGTTCAGATCAAGCAAGGCATCACCAACCCATAACCAACATCTAGATCTCACACTTTATCAGATGTTCATCACTTGCTCACTCTTGCACTCATCTTGCCCTGATGATCTTCTCCTTATATAGGTTAGGCTTCTCTCAATACCATGGTCCAAAACCATGTAGAAACAATACCATGAACCCAATACTTGGGGTCGTCACTTTGGACCAAATACTATGGGCCAAATACCACGGACCAAAACCATGATTTCCAACATGTACGTGCCTTTACTTCTATTAACCCGCGTGTATACGTGTACGCTCCTTCTGCTCCACTAACTCACGTATATACACACTTTCTTCATGGTCAACCTGTGTATACCTCTCTCTTGACCTGCTGCATTCTAATCTGTCATTTGATTAAGTTGCCATCCCCTGTATCAAACCTCTGAGTGAGTTTCCATCAAGGACAACACCTGTATCATAATGCCAACAATAGGCGCCAGCCTACTGAAGGCTCCAACCTTCACTTGTTTTCCAATTGTTACTGGAAGGGAGCTCCAACCCCCTCACTCTTGTACTGGCTAATATGCTTACCAGTACGTAGGCACCGACCTACAAAAGGCTACGGCCTTCTCTCTTCCTCTACGGACCACGTTTCATAAATTTTTAGACTGGATACACCTGGAACACAACACCATAATATGAAGGCCACGTTTCATCCAATTTTCATATTGGACCCATCAACAACATTGAAGCTCAAAGTCAATCACCACTGCAATACAACCATCAAATACATCTGCATTAGCCAATCATTGAAACTCAATCATCAATCTCTGAATCACCTACAATTGAATCACTGAAGTCCCATCATCATTGAAGAAAATCACAATAAACCAATCAATCTAAACATTTAGTATATTGTCATCAAAACACAATCACCAGAACACAGAGTAGAACCCAGAATTCTACAACAACAACTAGATCCAACTGCAACCTCAAATATCATATCTCATAATGTATACGCTACTCTTATGAATCGACGCACTTTTACCAAAGCCAACCAGGGTATACATATGCAAATATTAATTCATAATTTTGCAGCTATTCTAGACTTTAATTATACCCAGATCATAATATTTGCATAATAACACATCAGTCAGTATTCAGATCTAGACTATACATGATCAAACCATATAATGATAATTCATTTCAAGCCTTAAGATCCCGATCCATCATTAGATCTTATCCCTCATCAACAACTAAGGTTCATCCTTGGTTCAGATCAAGCAAAGCACCATAAACCAATAACGTGCATACTAGATATCACACTTCAACAGATATTCGATACTTGCACACCCTGGCCTAATGATCTTCTCCTCCTTATATAGTTTTAGGATTTTCTCAATACCATGGATCAAAACCACTTAGGACCAATACATTGGACCAAATACCTAGGGTCAATACCTCGGACCAATACCATGGATCAAAATACCTTGGACCAAATACCTCAGACCAAAACTTAGTTTTCCAACATATACATGCTTTTCCTTCTGTGAAAGTGTGTGTGTACGTATATGCTACTTGTGTTCAGTGAACCTACGTGTATACGCAGCTTGGTCAAGGTGAACCTGCGTATACCTCTCTTTCTTCATTCTTTGTAGTTTGATATGTGATTCTTTGTTGTTGACATGCTGCACCGTGATCTTCCATCTGAGTGAGTTGCCATCAAGGACAACACATGTAGCATAATGCCAACAGAAACAATTACACAAAGAACTTGAGCAATAAAATAAAAATCTAGAGGATCATAAAGAGACAGTCACACAAGAGCACAAGAGTTTAACCTGGGAAAACCCACATGAGGGAAAACCCATCAACCTTTCCTTAGAGATTCAAGTCAACAAGAGAGACATCCAAGTCCAAACGATAGATAAACTGACTAGCATGATGACAAGACCAACAAACCCCCAAGATCCCAAGTCAACCTTCACAAAAATTTCCTCAAATAGCTCCTCCAACAACTTGGTCTAGGTCTGCAATAGAGGTCAAATTTTGGCCTATCTCTTCCACATAAAAAATTGGCCTAACCTCAGAGTTCACCACAAAAGATACGACAAAAAATTATGGGCTAGTACAGTCATGTTTGCGATAGCAGAAAGAGAGAAAGAAACATAAGTGTGAGGGTCTTCTTCACTTGGAAATTCGATTATCTTATTCTTCTACTATTTGGCCTTCTTCTCCTTTCCTTCTTCGGTATAGAGATCCGAAATGTAATTGCTTTGATGAGATCCGAATTTCCCTTGGTGTGGAGATCAAATGGTATATTTATATGCATTAAATTGGGTCTAAATAGGTGCCTCTTGGGACAGAACTAACTTGATCATAAGGTAAGACAACTTGGTCATCTTGTGGAGCCATGACACATAATACAAATACAAATTTTCTCTTTTGGAAGGTCTTGAACAACAAGCCTTCTGTTTTTCATTGAAAAATACAAATAATATAATTTCTTTTGAGCATGAATAACATGCTTTAATAATTTATCTTTGACATTATCATGAATAACATGCTTATAACAAATGCATAAATGATGAAAATATACATTATGAAGACCGACCATAGTTACAAAATTCAATGCTCCCTCTTAACTAGGGAGGTATTCATAATTATTATCAATATGTTCTCAAGTTGACAATTCTATAATGATCAAGATTAAGATAAGCATCATAATCAATATCATAATCATTGGCATCAACTATCACAATTCACCATAAAACAACTATAGACATAGCCTAGGTGAAACACTAGAGGCCTCATCAATGATAAACAAGCTCACTCTATAAACATATCAAATCATTATATTGGGAGGCTCCAATTCATCTAAGTGGCCTCTAGGAAAATTCTCCAACCAAGGTCAAACTAACACAGGGAGAATGTCCTCTATCAGACGATTCTTCAAGCTAAAGTCAAAGTGAGACAAGGAGAATGTCTTCTACCAGACCATTCTCCAACCAAGGTCAAAGTGACATAAGAAAAATGTCAGTCTGCTAGACCATTCTTCAATCAAGGACATAAAGGCACATGAAGAATTCTAGTCCATGATGCTATCTAATTTGTCAAACCATTCTCCAACTAAGGTCATAATGATGCAAAGATAATAGGTCATCCTCCAACCAAGGTTAGAATGGCATAGGGGAATGTATGTCCATGTTGCAATCTCATCATCATTCCATCTTAATGAGAGATGAATTCTTCACAATTCCAATCTTGTTCCGGAAGTACACAAACTTTGATTGATAAGAATATCAACTATCTACTTTGATCAATGGAGATATGCTAGAGCTTCACATCTCCCTTCAATACCATGTCTCGAATGAAGTGGCACTTGATCCTGATGTGCTTCAACTTGTTATCATGGTCACCACTAGCACTTCATCAAGGTAATACTACAATTAACTTTGAATCCATATTGCTTCTCAACTTTCCAATCCAACTACAATATACTTAACCTCTTCCATATTGATTGTGACAGATGACTGCTTCATTCACATCCAAGAAATTATAACAAATCTAAAACTGAAGCAATATCTTGATGAATTATTTATTTCTTCAGCACTGTCTACCCAAACTAAATTTTTAGTTATAATTCTCAAATCATAACTGACTTTTCCATGACCAACTGTACCATATTTATACTTAAATCCATGTTGATCAACATGCCATAGCTCATAAAACTAATCAACTTCTTCTCACCAATTTTGTTACCACAGATGCTTTCTTTTCGACCTAACTGGGTGGTTGTTCTTACACTGAAACATATTATCTTGTGGTAATTTAGGTTTCTCCCTCTATAATTGTTGTCTTTCAGCATATCATATATCTAGTCTGAAAATGACAATGATGACCCATCATCTTAGAGATCATCTCCCTCTAAAACTAAAATAGTTCTCTCTATCTGCTTCCTTTGTTATGGAGAAAATTATTTTTGTTACCATGACTCCCTCTAACTTCATGATCTTTTCCCTCTTACTGAGATAATTTGTTGCTTTGTACTTCTTTCCATCTATTCATACTTTGTCTTGGAAGTCACCACTAACTTATTTTTGGCATAGATCAAGGGCATACTTAAATCTTAGTACAATATCTCTCAACATAAAATATGATTTGGGAAAGTCCTTTTGTCACATGCTTTGATTTGTTCTTCCATTTCTTCCATCTCTCGCTAGACCATCAGAATCCTTCAACATGTACTACAATCCTCACTAGGATTCAATGGAAGAATAATTATAACTAATCAAAGGATACAAGACCAAGATACTAACTACTAGTAAAAACAATAATAATAATAATATTAATCAAGGAAGAGAGATGTAAAATACTTATATTTTGAGAAAATTCCAACTCCCTCTTGTTTGATCCTTCTTGCAACCATCTTACAAATCAAACTCATGTGTATGATGCGAATCCTTCCTTACATGAGTTGGGGTTTCTTCTTTCAGAGAAAACATACAATCCTAGGGTTTTGTCCATAAACCTTAGGGCTTTCTTGTCCAACCCATTTTTTCTTGCTAAGGTTCATTAACCCTAGCTATCCAAAAGTCTAAAACCTCATAATATTTCATATGCAATACTATCAGTGTTACAACCCCTATATTCTTCTTGTAAGTCCAACATTCTTCTACATCTATTAGATACTTCTTTAGCAACCATGTATCCACATTTAAACATGATATAGTCCCCTCAACCCAAGTAGTTTATACATCATCAAGTTCTACACTTTAGCCTTCAACCTTGAAGAGGAACTCACCCTCTTATTCAATGTGAGCTTATCATATCAAGGTGATCTTTCTTAGCATCAACATATATGATGCATCTCAATATTTCAAACATTTTTGTAAGGTTCATTCCTTATATTTATTTCAAGCTCTCTTCAAGCCTTATCGAACTACAGTTTGAAACCCATCTTGTATATTTCATTGTAGTATACAATATTACTTTTTTCACTGACACAGGTTCCCCATACTTGAATCCATGAAGATGGTTTACATGCTTCATACTAATAATTGTCCTTAAGGATCTGCTAAATATTAACATTGTCCTCTCATGTATTCTTCAATGCTTACTAGACATCAATGGCTTTACAGACTTCTACAACTAGACCTATGCTTGGTCTTCACTAAAAAAAATATTTTATAATGACAAGAGATCATTGATATCAATGAGTACTTTAGACAAAAATTGATATGGGTGATGATACATACCTCTCATTAATTTCTATGGACTTCTTATAGGTCTGCATTCCCATGATAAATCCATCACTTTAAATCTTCAATACTTTAACCATAGCATATGCTCCAGTAACCATAATAGAAATATGAGGTTCATGAAAATCACTTCAAACTAATATATATGTCCAAAATGAGACATCAACTCAAACTCTTTTTTTATGAATAGTTCCTTCCATAATTCATAAGGAATGCCTTTGCTAGCATGTCTTTAGAAAAAAGATCTTTTTCAAACTTCCTTGGGTTGATATTAGTTCGATTTCACAATGTTAACTTTTCTTAGGGCTATATTGTTCTTTGCTTTGATAATCACATTTCTTTATTCACACTTTAAATTCACCCCATAACGTCATAACATTATTTAGATTTACATCATTATTCGACAACATATGCAACTATGTAGAAAGAACAATATCATCATCATCAATGCAGTAGAACATAAAGGAACATTATAACAAAAGCATTCACACATAGAGACACTAGAATTGGTGGAGGCCAGGGAAAAACCCACTATGGGGAAAAACCTTTCAAATTCTTCTTCTTATTATATTATCATTTAATGATTCAATGAAAGAGAGTAAAATGATCAATATCTTCATCCATACAACTATCCAACAAAAATAAACTAAATAATACTCATGAGATGAACCCAACCATGCTCATACTCAAAAAACTTGATTCAGAAGCCTGTAATGAACTTCCACTGTCTGTGGTCAACTGTCGAACACTGCGGTCAATGAGCGAAAACTTTGGTCAATAGAAAAATGCAAGTTTAGTTCCCAATCGCAAGGAGGAAGTGGGCATGGAAGTAACTGGGAGCTTTCAGTTTCTCCCTTGAGCCTGCAATCCAGTGACTAGTCAAATCTATCCTTTGGTAAGCTTGCGAGTAAGAAACAAAACCCTAGAAAAATACATGTGAGGTTCATAATCTGTAATTTCAACTTCGAGCGAACCCATTCACCACGACCTTGTGTGAGTCAAAAAAAGAAAGAGAATAGAAGAATGATCCATGATGATCTCCAAATGAGGTAGAGGTCACTTGTATTTATATCCTTCCAAGGGTGTCCAATTATTTTTAGGGCTGATCTGATCAAGTATGCACATGTGGGCTCATAATTCAAAAATACTTTCACTTGTCCAAATTTGATGATATTTAGGTCGATTTTGGTCCCCTCAAAAAGAGGAATTCAATGCAATAAGCATATCCAACAAATGAACTATCTAAAGTGGAATTTGGCCCTAGTTTCCAATTTTAACACTCCCTCTCAACTAGGGAGAATTCCACCTGCATCATGTCATGTATATCCTATTATCAAATCATGTTTAGTCTCAAACATATTATCACCACTTATTGTGATTGTTCATCTTGATTCATCTCTTGCTTATTCCTGCTTATCTCTTGATTTTCCCTACTCATATGCTGAACATTCTCAAATATAAAAGAAGAATAAATTAACATCGGAGGAGAGCTCAATCTACCACCCTATATCCATCGAGGAGCCACTACTACCACTAGAAATATCTGCCAATGGGGATCCCAATGCTACCACCTGGGAAACATCAACAAGGAGCCAAATCTATGACCCGCATCAACATCAGAGAGCTTATCTCAATCCGTAACAACATCGAGGAGCTTAATGTCAACCTGAAATCTCATGGGGGATGTAAATATCCACAACCCCATATATAGAAATAGGTGATATAGGGGAGCACATCTCAACCCATCCTATTTCCTACTGATCTTCCCAACAATGACCCTCAACAATCATGTGGTAGAACACCTATATCATAATCTGAGCTTGGGCTAGATACCTGACTTACCAATAGGTAATAATCACATGTCTCAGGCCTCTTCAACCCATTGGCCAAACGCGGAGGGAAAATCCCAACAAGATCGACTTGTGGGTATGATGACAATTGGGGTATACTTTGCAAAAACCAAGATAGGGGAGTAACATCTCCAACCATATGGATAACAAACAGGGTTGATACCCTATTGTCTAGAGATTTTTCAACCCTAAGATCCCTCCATCTCAATTCCACACCCTAGGAACTCAAACATAGGGGAAGAGTTGGTTCAAAGTCTTCAATCAGTGATGCTCTCTATAGGTCATAAATATATCATCGTTCTCATATCTGGTAATCATCATGTCTCAATAGCAGCAGTCCCCTGTTTATGCAAGACATCAAATGAAAAATCATGTTAGAACTAAAATATATATATCACAAAAGGATACCTTATTCATCCTCCCTCTCACGTAGGCAGCAACCACAAGCCTAAGCTTGTCTCGTATGGTAGCACTATCTCAATATGTGATGAGATATCAATCCTAGATATATACATGATTCTCTACTCAGATTCCATTCAATATTATTGCAATATGTCCTTGTCATATCCAAAATATGCTCAAACAAATCTCTAAAGAGCTTCTTTAGCCTACCTCATAGCTATTCATGCTAGAAACATCCTACTCAACCTCAGTCATGCTTAAAGTTATAGACTTGTTTAGAAAAATTTTGGCGAAATCACATAATTGATCAATTGATCAATTATGTGATTTCGCCAAAAATTTTCTAAACAAAAGTTATAGACTTCTCATCCAAAATATCATGACATATCTCATGCTAAGGTAGCACATATATTTACTTATATCATCAATCAAGATCTTGATCATAAACATTACATCCATGTAGTCACATATCATAGAATGAATATCTCAGATCAAAAATTGATCGTCCCATGAAAATGTCTTGAAGGGTTATCGACTACAAATCAATGTGTATGAAACAGCTTAATCATGCATTGACTTAGAATATATGGATGAGTGTTCACATGGAACATCAATGATTAAATCTACTATTAGTTTCTAAGATATATTCAACAATGTCTCTTCATAACTTCTTGAAATTCAATTGGAGTGGCCAAAGATTTGCATTTCTAATTTCCAAAAACTTGTCAATAGCTTCATGATATATATTTTCTTTTCCAAACTTTAGAAAGTGATTCATCATGCCATGATTCATTATTTCGAGCTTCAAAATCCAACTTCGTCTTACTTTGATCATCATAGGTTCATTACATGTCAAAAAATAGCATATCAAACCAAAATCAAAGTCATATCTTGGACCCCTTTTGAAGTATAGGTTTGGATCGACACATCATCCTAGATTCACCAGATAACTATCAATGCAAACATATTAGGATCAAGGAGTTTGCTTCATACAATGTTTTCTGCAAACATAACACTTGAACAAAGCTATATGTTTAGCTTTAATCAAGTCAACTAGGTCATCTTATCAAAGTTTAGATGTCACATCAAAACTAATATCAAACTCATCAATATCATTTTAACAAATTATTTGGACCAGGTGACCGATAGAGCTCATATCCAAATGTCAAGTTACAACACCCTTTTTATTTACCAACCACTATCCCATCAAAATTTATCAATCCATACTCATGATCATAACATGAATCATTTATGCTACTAAATATGAATGGATACATCAAGGACAAGTCATATAAGTTTCATTCATACAAGTTTCATCCATTCATAGTGAGATTGTTACATACTGAATCACAACATTTTATACTTCAATCAAAGCGTCAAAGCTAATGATGTCAACACAAAATATCTTTTGAATACCAATATAAGTAACTGAAGTTCACTATTCCCATATTGCATTGTTATCAAGGAAAATAATCAGTTGCCAAATCAAATCATTAGTCATCTGGTCAAAACCCAAATTTTCTATCACAATGAGATCTATAGTGATCCGAGTTGAATCAACTCTCAGATTTAACCAAGATATTTTGCTTTCATGATGTGATTATATTTGCATTTAAAATAGCATAAAGGAACAAATATACATGTTTTAAAGAAGAAGAACATGACAATCATCAACACATGAAATAACAAGATGTTGATAACGAAGTTCATCCAGGAGAGACTATGTCTCCTGGCCCTAGTGTGAAGTTGGTGTAGGTCGCTGCATTAAGTGCTAGAAAGAGTGATGATGTACATAAGAGGTGATGTCGCTATCATACAAGGAAAATTACCTCACACAGTAGTGGCTCCAAGAGATGTTCCGCTACAGGAACTCTCAGTCAAAATGGACTCCTATCAGTATGACATAAACTCGTGCATGATGATAATGAGCATCCCACCAACATGACATAAAAGGAATCTCAATGCAAACATACATGGCGGCAACATGAGTATCTTATCAACATAACGACATAGGGATCTCAAAAAAAACATGATGAATCATGACACCAAGTACATCCCACAAATGATTCCGCATCACATCAAGCAGGAATCATGAAAACAAGTAAGAAACAAGATGCCTCATCAAACATCAAATAGGGATCTATGCAACACAATGCATAGCAAAAGAAGTACATGAACACATTGAATATACCTCACATCCAGGGGCCATTTGAAGAAGAGGATGCCAAACTGCTAAAGTTTTTCGTGCCATCAACCTCGTGGCATCGAATCACATGGAAATGATTGCTTGCACTTGAATGCTAACACCTGCATTCCACTTAGAAAAGTGGCCAAAAAATGAAATGAGCAAATGGAAAATCTGACACACCATTAGATTTGTGGCATCAAATAGTGCAAAATCGACTGTAAAATTTCTGAATTTGGAGAAAGTGGAAATTTGGGGCTTAAGGAATCTTTTAGATTCCCTTATATTCCCCCTAGATTCCTCAAAGATTCCCTCCTCTGGGTCCTCTACAAATTGGCTACTCAGATCAGGAAACTAACTGCACCATCGGGTTTGTGTCACTAAGAGGTGTAAGATCAACATAAAGTTTGTCCCATTTGGACACTACAAAAATTTCACCCTCCTAGAAATTTCGCTCAATCATGGTTCCACCTACAAATAAATTAAGTAAAAATTCACCTCGATTTCTGTGCCCGCTCCTACTCCTCCATGCCTTGGCGCACTGATGAAATGCTAGGTTTATATTAAATTTTGAGGGCAGATAAACCAAGGAATTCGTTTAGGCAGATTGGTATGAATGTCCATCTTAAGCAGTTCATTGAGGAGGGGTCGAGTGGCAAACCCTGCCCCTCCCTTTTTTTATACATTATAGTTTAAAGAAAAAATGCATTAAATGTGTTTTGGGGGTCGGGTACGCATTGGGCGGACCACCCCATAACCTCCGCAGCATGCTGTCATTTGGTGCATTGTTGTTTGGTGTATAAAGGTGGTGCCATTATTTTCGAAAGGATATGGTACGTTTCATGGGGTGTTGCACGGTGGCGAGCCAACCCACATGGCTGGTGTGGGTTCAATACCCACCGACCTCCCATTAATACAACATATGGTTACGTATGGTGAGGTGTGGGGTGGTGGGGGTGGTGGCCCACCACCTCTTTTATAATATTTTTTTTTGTTTTATATATATAAGAATGTGATTTTGAAAATTCTCGAACATTGACCGAAGGAGTCTTTTTAACAAGGCGACAATTTCACCTGGAATCTAGCCAGAGTTGGCCAGATACTCTGGTCGGATTCCGTCTACCAGAAAAATTCTAAATTGTGTCTTTGTTAAGCCTGCCTAGTCAGCAAAATTCAAAGAAAACTTCTACTACCTCTATTTTCTTTATCTGGAATCGGATTGATGAATCATTCACACTGCTACAATCAAGACGACGAGATCTATGCTCTAGTCCTAGTTCGAAAGCATTCTGATCGCTTTGATTTTTGAGCTTCCATAAGCCCTCTTTGCCCTGTGTGTGTCCCTGGAGCCACCTAGATCAATTCTCCCCACTAAGGAGCTTTTGGTCCTCCAAAAGCATGAAAAATAACCTACAACTTCTCTCTACCTTCTCTGCGTCACAAGCATCCTGAAAGGTCTCGCTTCCATCTCCTTCACCTTTGTTCTTCGGAACCTTCAGCAATGAGCCGACACCTGCAACTTTTTCAACTTGTAGTACATTGTTTTGCACATTACGTGATTGACTTTCATGCAAAACTAATGACCCAAGCATCCCACACTTGCCATGAGTTTATAACACATACTCGGTGGTCAAGTTTACATAAAATTGGAAACAATACCCCAACAATGAAAACAAGGCCAACATATCATTGTTGCTTCAACAAGTGATGGAAAAACACATCATCATTGCAACACATGATTTACAAACATAAGGCCAAACACCATTGTTTTTCTTTGACAAGTGATGGAAACATGACATCATTTTCATAGTTTATCATGCAACTCAAAATAATACATGACTTCATTGTTGCTTAACAAGTGATGGAAATCACATCATCACTTTTACATTTTAAAATGCAACAAATGATTTAAAAAAGCATGACCATGACAAGTTAATATATCTAGAAACCATTTTTCACATATCAAGGTGAATGGGTCACCTCTCTGTGGTGGTTTTGCTTGTCGAACAATTGTTTCACTTGGTTCATGCACCGACACTTGGTCATTAAGGTGTTGCTCTGGATGGAGCCTCCAACATGTGGCTCTTTGATGGCCACTTCTATCACAATGACTGTAATAGGCCTTCTTCCTCCAGATCTGCTTAACATGTTTCTTTACCTATTTTTAAGGGGGTCATTCATGGCTCACCCTTTTGTGTGTTGTCATTCTTTCCGAACACTTAGAAAATGTATGGTTATGTAATCTGTTAGCATCAGTCTTTTCAGCCTTCCTCCAGTGATCAAATATGCTCTTACAAAGTGATTTTGAAGTGTCAAGGTCAAATTTTGTCATTTCAAAGAGTTTTCAAGCAAAATTTGGTCACTAGGCATTAGGTCTAGGTTTTGCTTTCACTCCTTCTAAAGTTGTCCAAATGGCGGTCTATGTCATCATTCAGCTGGGCCTATCATCATTCAGAGGGTTGTCATCATCATGTCAAGTTCCATAGGGTCATTTTACAGCTTGTTCATGCTTCAGTTGTGCCTTGGCAAGTTCATTTCCCTCTCCTAGGGTTTTGAAGGCAGTTTCTCTTGGGCGGACAAATCATCGGCAAAACTTGTTTCCTGATGTTCATACACCTTCCCCTATCCTTAATGTACCTTATCAAACACTTCCCAACACTCAGAT
>APFE030366850.1:22919-56333 GCA_000404065.3 Pinus taeda
CCCAGCCCAAATTTCAAGAAATTTGGAGAAAATTTTGTCATTTGTGAATTTTTGGTAAAATTACAGGTTTTTCCCGTGGAATGGTCTCACCCCGGGTGAGAACATTTTGGAGGGCTGCTCGGAATTTTGAAAACTTGGCATTTTTGGAAAGGGAATGCAAAGAGAAAAATTACCAATACTTTGGAGAAGCCTGATTTTGAGATTTGAGCCTCCAAAAGCTCAAAATACATCAAAAAAATGACTTTCTGCCCACTTTTTGAGTTGCAGAAAGTGACCTTGGGAGAAATGGTTTTGGAGGGGGCAAAACAACTCCAAATTCAGAAATTCCACTTGGGATGGAAAGTAGACAGACCAAGCTTTCCAATGAGCCATCTTGCACCTGATTTGGACCAGTGGAACCCACTCAAAAGTTGCTGCAAAGGGGCGCGACCATTTGAAACAGGGGCGCGACCATTCGGGCCAGCTTTGCCAGAATTGACCTTTTTTGTCAAAAAACACTGTTTTGACTATGGTTGACCATTTTTACTTGTAGATGATGGATAAATGTAATATTTTCATGGCACTTTGATAGATTTTATCTCTCTTTACCCTTCTAGAAGCTTCCTTGATGTAAAAAGTGAATAATTAATGCATGAATCAGTTAGCTAAGTAATAGAGGCAAGTTGTTGAGCTGCCTATTATCTAGTGCTTAGTTTGGAATTAGTTCAAACTGCTCCTAGAAGGATGAGCTCGACCCCTAGAGGCAAGGGAAGAGGTTAGCTTGCCTATATTATGTGTTTTCTTAGTCATTTTGAGAGGTTGGAAGGTTGGACTCTTGTGGGAGAAAGCTTTATTGTATATTGTACATCTATCTCTGCAATTTAAAGAAAAGGAAGGCCAGGATTTTGCAGGCATCATTGTGGATTCTTGTGGATTGTTGTGTTGATGGTGTGTTCTCTACATGTTCTTGTAAGTTTGTTTATGTATTCCACATCTCTCTTTTGCTTCTATTTGGACAGATGAAGTGGTAAAGTTTGAAATCATGCTTTGACATGCTCAGCTTTTTTAGTTTGTTCAAAATTTATGTTTTCTACTGTCTAGAGAGGATTCAAATGGTTGTTTGCCCTCTTTAGCTCCTTCTCTATCATCCCTGATCATCCATCTCAGATTAAGGCATCAGCGCTCACTCCTACCTTGCCCCAAAGATCCCCCTGCAAAAACTGTGCTCAATCCCCGCACCCTGAATTGCACTCCCTCCAATTGCCACCAAAAACCCAAAAATCTTTAAATCAACCCCCCTTATCAATTTACTAGCCTAATATCTTTGATCCTAATTGGTCAGCTTATCATATTGAAAGATCTACCGAATCTGACCCGAGAGAGCCTTCTCATACCTCGTAGGGCTAGCTACGAGGTGAAATGGTTTGATGTAGCCTTGAGAGTTTGTCTATCTCAGCCTAGGTGAATTCCAAGCGCTAACATAATCAACAAAAGCTACATGTTTTTCGATGCCATGTTTTACATTCATCATTAAAAAGATGATTATGATCGAAATGAACATTCAAATGTCGAAACAGGTTATACCTTTCCTTGTCATCTCTAGTGTCATTATGGTGGTGAGAGATTACCTCAACTTTTTCCCTGTAATGGGCACTGCCATGGGATGATGGGGATGTGTTCCCATCATTCTCTTTCCTCGATGATTTTGACAATGTCTTGGAAGAATCTAACACCTTCAAGCATTCTCCTTTAGCGTATCTCAAGCCTGCAAATCGATTTTTATGCACAACCTCCAAAGGTTGATTTATGCCTTGTTTATTAATACCAAGTTCCTTTTCCTCCTCGTCCTTGTCCTAGTAAGGAGCCTCATGTTTGTCCCTGTAATTGGGATCTCCACATCTCCAACAAAAATCATACTATGTGATGACGAAACCGAAAGGAAATCAATATATTTTACCTCGTCTGTCGATTTGGAAAGAACTGATGAAGGCTTCTCATCATCTATTGTTGGCGGTTCGCTAGCTGTCTTGGTGCATTCCCCAACTTCCTTTCTGACACACCCAAGTCCTATCCGACTGGGTAATTTTTCTACTTTGGTGGGGTTGACAAGGCCTTGGCCATTAACGCCCAATCCTTTTCCTTCATACTCCATTTTCTTCAACAGTTTGGAGCCAATTCCTATGGAATGATTTTCAAAAACAACGAAATTATCATCAAGAAACATACATGAAGATGGAGAACTACTTTGTGCCTCACATGGGTAATGCTGCAGCTTTTCCAAGGCCTCGTCCTTTGCTTGCAGCTGTTGTATCAAACTATGTTTTTCCTCTTTCTCTTCATGTAGACGCATCTTCAATTCAACGTTATCTGTTTGAAGGTTTTTGTTGTTGTGCTTCAGTTCTTCCAGGGCCTCTTCTGTGGCTTGCAATTGAAGCTGTAATCACTCCTTTTCCTCTACCTCTTTTTGTAGAGTTTCATACATTATTTCCACCCTTTTGGAAATTTTGAGCATGGTCTCGTACATCGCTTTTAATCCTCTGTTGCTGCACATTCCATTGTTCACACTTGCAATTCACATCCATGCAAAGACCACTCTGATACCAAACTTGATCCAAGTTGACTCAACTCCCATATTTAACAAAGATCTTTTGATTTTGTGATGTGATTATAATTGCATTTAAAATAGCATAAAGGAATAGATATACATGCTGTAAAGAAGAAGTACAGGACAATCATTAGCACATGAAATAACAAGACATTGATAACAGAGTCTGTCCAGGAGGGACTACGTCTTCGGGCCCCGATGTCAAGATGGTGTAGGCCGATGCATTAAGTGATGGAAAGAGTGATGATGTACATAAGAGGTGATGTCACTATCATACAAGGAAAATGCCCTCACATATGAGTGGCTCCAAGAGATGCTCCTCTACAACAACTCTCAGTCAAAAAGGACTCCTATTAGTATGGCATAAACTCATGCATGATGATAATGAGCATCCCGCCAACATGGCATAAAAGGGATCTCAATGTAAACATACATGGCAACAACATGAGCATCCTATCAACATAACGACATAGGTATCTCAAACAAGACATGATGAATCATGAAAACAAGTACATCCCACAAATGATTCCGCATCACATCAAGAAGGAATCATGAAAACATGTAAGAAACAAGATCCCTCATCAAACATCAAACAGGGATCTGTGCAACAAAATGCATAGCAAAATAAGTACATGAACACACTGTATATACCTCACATCCAGGGGCCATCTAAAGGAGAGGATGTCAAACTACTGAAGTTGTTCATGCCATCAACCTCGCAGCGTCAAATTGCATGGAAATGACTGCTCGCACATGAATTTTGACACCAGCATTCCACTTAGAAAAGTGGCCAAAAAATGAAATGATAAAATTGAAAATCTGAACACACCATCAAATTTGTGGCATCAAATAGTGTAAAATCAATTGTAAAATTTCCGAATTCTAAGAAAGTGGAAATTTGGGGCTTAAGGAATATTTTAGATTCCCCCTAGATTCCTCAAAGATTCCATCATCCGGGTCCTCTATAATTCGGTTGCTCAGATAAGGAAACTGACTGCACCATCAGGTTCGTGTCACTGAGAGGTGTAAGATCGATATAAAGTTTGTCCCATTTGGACACTACAAAAATTTGACCCTCCTAGAAATTTCGCTCAATCATGGTTCCACCTGCAAATAAATTAATTAAAAATTTTCCTCGATTTTCGTGCCCGCTCTTGCTCCTCCATGCCTTGGTGCACTAATGAAATGTTGGGTTTATATTAAATTTTTAGGGCAGATAAACCAAGGAAGTTGTTTAGGTGGATTGGTATGAATCCATCTTAAACAGTTCGTTGAGGAGGGGTCGGGTGGTCAAACCTCTCCGCTCCCTTTTTTATACATTATAGTTAAAAAAATGCATTAAATGTGTTTTGGGGGTCAGGTCCGCAATGGGTGGCCCACCCCATAACCTCTGTAGCATGTTGTCGTTTGGTGCGTTGTTGTTTGGTGTATTAAATGTGGTGTTGTTGTTTTTAAATGGATATGGTACATTTCATGGGGCCGTTGCATGGTGTGGTTGGCGCAGGCTCGATACCCACCGACCTCCTATTAATATGGAAATATGGTTACATATGGTGAGGTGTGGGGTGGTGGGGGGGGTGGCCCACCACCTCTTCTAATATTTTTTTTAGTTTATATATAATATATATATAATATATAATATATAATCATATATATACATAATATATATATATATATAGTATAATATATATATATAGATAATATAATTATATATATAAATTATATATATATAATATATATATATATTATAATATATATATATATATATATATTATAATATATATAATATATATATATAATATATATATATTATATATATAAGAATGCGATTTTGGGAATTCTCAAACATTGACCGAAGGAGTCTTTTTAACAAGGTGACAATTTCGCCTGGAATCTACTGGAGTTGGCTGGATTCCGTCCGCCAGAAAAATTCTAAATTGTGTCTCCATTAATCCTCCGCAATCAACAAAAGTCAACCAAAACTTTGATTGCCTCTATCTTCTTCATCTGGACTCAGATTAACGAATCGTTCACATTGCTACAATCAGGACGATGAGATCTACAATCTAGTCCTAGTTCGAAAGCATTCTGATCACTTTTATTTTCAAGCTTCCATAAGCCCTCTCTATCCTTTGTGTGTCCCTGGAGCCACCTGGATCATATATACCAAAGCTTATCTCAACATCAAGTCAAGCTTCTATATCATTATCAAGCATCATGTCAAAACTCCAAACACTGCTCATATATATTAATCAACCAAATATAATCAAATCCTTGCAACTTTTATCAAATATTGTCATACACAAGCTTCAAAAACCCTAACTCAGAAGCTTGTAATAAATTCACTATTTATGCTCAACTGTTGAACACTACGGTCAACGAGTGAAAACTTAGGTCAGCAGAAAATGCAACTTTAGGTCTCAGTCGCATGGAGAAAATGGGCATGCAAGTGACTGGGAGATTTCAGTCACTCCCTTGATCTTGCAAGCCAATGACCAGTCGAATTTGTACTTTGGTAAATCTATGACTGAAAAATAAAACCCTAAAAAAATACACACGAGTTCTGACCCTACAATTTCACCTTCAAGCAAACCCATTTCTCCGCAAACCTGCCTCAAACCTGTGCAAGCCAAAAAAACAAAGAGAATAGAAGAAGGATCCATGATTATTTCCAAATGAGGTAGATTTAAATTGTATTTATAGCCTTCCAAGGGTGTTTAATTTTCTCTAGGGATGACCTAATCAAATATGCACGTGGGCTCATAATTTAAAAATATCTTTCCCTTGTCCAAATTTGATGATCTTTAGGTCAATTTAGATCATCTCAAAAAGAGGAATTCAATGAAATCATAATCTCCATAAATTGAGCTATCCAAAGTAGAATTTGTCCCTAGTTTCCAATTTTAATACTCAATAAATTTAAGGACTCGACTTCTTCAATCATTGTAACAATTCTCCTTTTAAAATCCTGCAAAGAAAGGCCACCTTTGTTGCCTTTTGATATTATTTCATCTCTAAATAAACTTGGTTAATTTAAATCTAAGGAGTAATATTTCTTTCATAATGGACATTATCAACTTCTATATAGGCTTTTGAAGCATTTTAGACTTGGTTGAAAAGCATAAAATCAAGAGAGGAAAATCAAGATTTCTATCTCTGAGATATTCTTCAAAACAATTGAGGTTTTGGTCCCAATTACTAATACAACGTATAATTTTAATACTAGAAGTTATTCCAATGGACATAGAATAACATAACAATATAACTCACGAGATTTTGTCACTTTTAGACATAGCTTAGATACACGGTTTGAGATTATTCCTGAGGTATAATATTTTTTTGTAGCCTAGTTCTGGGTCTCTTCAATTGTTTGCACTAACACTAAGTTTTATTTTGACCTCTGTCATTAGTCCTGAGGCTCAAACAAAGGGTGAGACTCAAACATAGGTTCTGACATAGGGATTTTTTCCTATTCATGTAATCAAGAACTAGACATTAAAACTTGACATATTGGAGAATAAAGTTCCTTCAAACAAGAGGGAAGACTTTTGCCCTTCTTTTCTGATGAGATTATAAAACTAGGGCATGTGGGGATAGTTGACAAATTAAGCCCTAGAAGGTGACTTGAAACAAATAATATTTCTACTTCAAAGGCTGCTCTTTCACCATAGCTCTCATAACATGTTGATATTTTTAATAGTCCTCCAAATTGATAATTATTTCTTATGATTTTTCTTAGACTGATCTTTTATTACATTTAATAATTCATCACAAAGCAATTACACAAATAAATTCAAGGGTAAAACAAAATCTAGAGGATCATAAAGAGACAACCACACAAGAGCGCAATAGTTTACCTTGGGAAAATCCACATGGGGGAAAACCCAACAACCTTTCCTTATAGAATCAAGTCATCAAGAGAGACATCCAAGTCATGATGATAGACAAACTGACCAACAAGATGAAAATACCATCAAACCACCAAGATTCCAAGTCAACCTTCACAAAAATGTCCTCAAAGAGCTCTTCCTACAACTCGGTCTAGGTTTGTAATAGAGGTCAAATTTTGGCCTATCTCCTCCACATAAAAAATTGACCTAACCTTAGACTTCACCACATAATATACCACAATATATTTCGACCTGGTATAGTCATACATGTGAGAGAAGAAAGAGAGAAAGAGACGTGTGTGAGGCTCTTCTTCACTTGGAACTTTGGTTCTCTTCTTCTTCTCCTATTCGTCCTTATTTTCCTTGTCTTCTTTATTATAAAGATAAAAAATGTACTTGCTTTGATGCGATCCAAATTTCCCTTGGAGTGGATATCAAATGGTCTATTTATATGCATTGGATTGGATTTGAATAAGTGTCTGTTGGGGTAGAGCTGAATTGATCATAAGATACACTGACTTGGTCATCTTGTGGTGCCATGACACACAATACACATACAATTTTTCTCTTTTGGAAGGCCTTGAGGAGAATTCCTTCTAATTTTCTTTGACAAATACAAATAATTTTTATTTTGAGCATGAAGAACATGCTTTAACAATCACTTTTTGACATTGTCATGAAGAACATGCTTATAATAAATACACAAATGATGAAAATATACATTATGAAAACCAACCATAGTTACAAAATTCTACAAAGTTATTCATGCTGGTCAAGGAATTCCTATATTTTCCAAATTGATATTGCACCTAAGGTGTTAAAGGACACCATAATTAAAATGTCAATGTCATAAAAATCAAAGTTGATATAGTTATGAAAACTTTCAATAAATAAAAATTAATTGCTTACAAGTGTTATTCAATTTTATACAATTCATATTCTTTTATAAAACATAAATTCATTGTGTATTTATCTCCAAATATTCATACAAGTCAAGGGATGCATGCGTTTTCAAATTTACAACGCATCTAATGAGTTAAAAGAGGCCATAGTTAGCTTGCGTTCACCCTAATGTATATATCCAATGCACTAAGCAAATATGGAAGCATGTTGTTGTTCTAATATTGAACAAGAATACATAATTGGAGGTAAATACATTCACAATTCATAAGCGGTGAGAGGTTGGAATCCATAAGAAGCTTTAAATGGAGAATGACCATTAGAAGCATGCTCTAGCTGGTTATAACTATGTTGTATGATATGAACATAGGTGTACCAATGTTTGTTGTAGTTGAATTTAGTGTGGAGAACATCAACCAAAGTATAGTTCATGACTTTAGTTTGGTCATTGGTTTGGGGATGGAAGGTGGTATAATATCTTTGTTGGAAACCCAAAAGTTTGCATAATGTTTTCCATAAGTTGTTGAGAAAGTGGAATTCTCAATTAGTAGTGTTGAAAGTGGGAGCCCAAAAGGAGCCCAAATGTGTTGAAAAATTAAATCACCAATTTGAGAAGGATTGGTATTCTTGGTGTAATTAATAGAGATGGTCATCTTGGAAAACCAATAAATAGTAATAAAAATGTAGACATGTTCTTAGAATATACAAGGAATGCATCTAATAAAATGCATATAGATGGATTCCCAAGTCTTAGAATAGATAAGGAGTGGCTAGTAGAAGTTGATTTTATAGTTAGCGGGCTTGGCATGGTAGTAGGAAACACATTGTCAGATAAATTAATTTATATATTTACACATGGGTGGCAATAAAGTAGTGTTGCAAGTGATGGAGTGTTTTCTAAGTGCCAAAATGACTATTTTTTGTAAAGGAATGTATTTCCTTATTAGTGAAAGGGGATTTTGGGGTTAAGGAAAAATCCCTTTCATTTACAAATTTTGATCCTGAGGCCTGTGGGTTATGGCCCACAAACCTATCGGAAGCATTTAAATAGCGCTTTGGCCTTAAGGTCAGGACCATACACTTATTCAAATTTTTTCTTTAAAAATCGGGACCACATCACTTTAACGCAATAGAAAGGAATACACAGGAAACCCCGTAAGGACGAACTTCAAATAATAACACACCAACATCTATAACCTCATCGGGTTTGCTCATCCGGTCCTTTCTACAGCACTAACCCTCCTCCAATCATCGATCAAATCATTCTCCGCTATCCATTGTATCCTCCGATCCAATGGTTAATTCACTCTGAAGTCTCAACCAGTCTGTTGATCCTCCGACGTCGATCTACACTCAATGGATCTAACGGTTCACAACAATTTCAGGTAGACAACAAGCACGAGGATTAACCACCTGAAAAAGTGGTTTCCTCTCTCCTCCTCGCTGTTACGTGTCACTTGATGAGTGGAATCAGGTGCTCACCCTTCAATACCATTTATGGGTTTGAGGCCGCCTGAAATACCACTTCCACTATTTAAAACCTGCTCTTGACCGATTATCTTCCGTGCTCTTTCACCACATGATGACCTTTGATTTCTTCCATCGAATGGTTCTTATGGTTCCTTCAAGTTCCTCTGTGCTTTGATTTGGACCGTTGATCCCTAAGATTCAACGGATACTATGCATTCTCTCATTAGTCTACCATTTGATGGATTCTTCGCTTAAATCTATTTCCTCTACCATATACCATTTCACACATGACATAGCAATTAATTCGTTTATCTTTAGATCGCCATCAATCCTCATAGTGATCGATGGTCGATCAATACTACAACACGCATACTCTGACTGTTCAAGAAATACAACACACATGCATACAATATCAACACTAAACACACTTTTCTATTATATACAAATGATTACAAGCTAAGGCATTTCAGCGGAACAAGCTCTCCTCTCGACTACACTGTGAATACTCTATGCTTGCACAATTCTATTTGTTACTCTCTATCTCTCCCCTATTTGTCTCACGATATATATATATATAGATAACACAAGTTCATCGTTACAGGAATATTAGATAGGATCACTGAAAGGATCCGATCAATCTTCTCCTTGATTTCCTCAACAAACCCTAAATCTCTCTATTCGTATACATATGGCAGATTACATTTAATTAAGTCCATCAAACTAGCTCTATTAAAATAGAATTTGTCCCATGTTTAGCTATGATAGTCTATGTCTCCTCCTTCTTCACTTTGGATTCCTCCTTTAATGAAGAGTGTCGGATGCTTCTGCATCAGACTCCCGAGGCACAAAAAAATTATGACCTCTTGGCCATATGCTTCTCCTTATCCCTTAGCAATTCTACCCACTTCTCAGTGGAACTTCCTTCATGATCTTCTATGAGCTGAAACCAACCTCTACAGTAACAATCTTCCTCTGCTACACGATACCTCACCAAGATTTCTCCTCTGAGCTTTAGTCTTTTGGCATCCTTCTGGTTCTCTCTCCTTTGGAACCAATTGAGCACTCCATGCTCTAGGTTTCTGCAAGTCTTCTCACCTTCCGTTGGTGTTTGTTGTACGACATTAAAGACCATAAACTCACCATACTTCAACAACTATACCTCCTTCTCCTTTTGCTTTCACTCCTTCTTTCTTCTCGTAGGAAATCCTTTCCCTTTCCCATTCCCTACTCTAATACCACTTGATGAAAGGAGATTTTGGGGTTAAGGCAAAATCCATTTCATTTACAAATTTCGATCTTGAGGCCTGTGGGTTATGGCCCACAAACCTATCAGAATCATTTAAATAGATCTTTGGCCTTAAGGCCAAGAGCATACACTTATTTGGATTTTTTCTTTAAAAACCGGGACCACATCACTTTAACGCAATACAAAGGAATACACGGGAAAATCTATAAGGCTAGACTTCAAATAGTAATACACTCACATCTATAACCTCATCGGGTCAGCTCATTCGATCCTTTCTACAAGACTACCCCTCCTCCAATCACTGATCAAATCAATCTCTGCCGTCCATTATATCTGTTAGCTTTGCTACATATTTTGATATCTCAAGGGTCAAATGCAGGTATGGCCGCGTCGGTTATGCTCATAAAGGACTCACATCAGTCATGCTTCTTCTGCTCCTATCTCTATTCTTTCCTCCAAAACCTGTAATAAACTATGTTTATACAAGCCCTGAGCGCAAAGTTTAAATCCCCACAAACCATATTCATATGACCCCGCACTCTCATAGTCCATTATCACCTTTTGATCCCAGCCATCAAATTTCCTTGCCCTGATCCAATGGTTCCCCGCCGCTAATAACTTTCCCATTGGTTTTCCCACCGTCCGATCATCTACCGTGCGATCCGACGACATCCACTTCCCTCGCTACCAAAACATAGCCGCACGTTAACTCGCGATCAGAGCGGTTTTTGTCCCATCACATCCACCAAGCGTCACCCGATAACTCGCATCACTAGCCCTTATACGATTACTACCCGACCTCTAATAGTGGTGCGAGCAATACTGCTTACCGCTTAAGCCCACTCTCTCCACACAATAAACTCCATGCATCTTCCATGCCTAGTGACCATTGGATATGCCCGCCCAAGATCCAACAACGTGTGATCACTCGGCTCTCATATCTCCCGATATCTTCTGCAAACCAACCTCCGTCGTCCATCTGTGAGATCCAATGGCTCACAATCATTTTGCCTCTATTTCCTCCCGATACCTCCCTCAGAGAAATCTTCGCCGTCCGGTCATTTGATCCAATGGCCAGTTTCGTGTCTCTATTCAGTTCGTCCACCCACCATGAAGTCCACTCTCCTTAACTACTCTATGCACCTAAAGGACGAGCATAACTAGTTCCTGGTACTGTTTGTAGTAGATCCTCAACCACTGCATTCAAGAAACAAAATAGCTGAAAAGAAAAGGATAAGCCTCGAGCAGTTAAATGCATTTAACAGTCATGAAACTTCATCCATGCTACACTCCACCTGCTCGAGAAGGACAACAGAGCATCTGAAAAGATCAAATCCGCTCACTGAAAGTAAGCATATTGCACCAGAGACTCCATCAGACAGTTAAAGCGGTTGGTGGTCAATTATGACCCCTCCACGTCTAGAATAGCAAAATATCTTTGTAATGAAACTCTATATTTACCCAGAAACAAGATGTAATCAGGGGAATGGTTGTTGTTTTGATGTAAGGCTCAACTTCTGGAGACTGTAATTGCTTTGATACTTGAAATGTCTCATCTTCATTTTCAGCTAATACAAGCTTCTTTTGTTGTTAATTGCTCACTTTTCACTTCTATTTTGTTCTAGGCTGTGCCTGGTATGCATTTTTCATGAACTTTTGTTTTTTAGCATTAGAGGAGCTGTCATCCTACCTCTGTGTTAAAGCCTTGTTTGTATCAGTGAATGTGTTATTCAAGTTTTTGTTTACTTAGTGATAGAGAGCTGTCATCCTGTTTGTGCATTAGGAAACATATTTGCAGACCTCTTTACTGGTTGCAGCCGGCCATCACAAGGTCCTGTGCATCTATTGGTGTGGTCAGTATTCTCCATATTCACCAATCCCTAAACTATGAGTAATTGGTGGTCTAAAGCCTTGTAGTCTGGGGGTGTTCATGCATGTCTAGAGTCAAGCAAAGTAGGAGTGGTTATCTGGCTTGAACAAGCATCATTCCTTCCATTCATCCATTTCCAACATCATGTTGAGTTTGTAATGTTCCTGAGCATTTCTGAGATACAACCTAGGAGAGTTTCTTGGGGTGATAACAATATCCTCTGATCCAACGATCAATATTCACTTCGAAGTCTCAACCATTCCATTGATCCTCTGCTGTCGATCTACACTCAATGGATCTGATGGTTCACAATGATTTCGGGTAAACAACAAGCATGAGGATTAACCACCCGAAAAGTGATTTCCTCTCTCCTCCTTGCTGCTACGTGTCGCTTGATGAGTGGAATCGGGTGCTCACCCTTCAATACCATTTATGGGTTTGAGGCCGCCCAAAATACCACTTCCACTATCTAAGCCCGCTCTTCACCGATTATCTTCCGCTCTCTTTCACCACGTGATGACCGTCGATTTCTTCCATTGAACGGTTCTGATGGTTCCTTCAGGTTCCTTTGTTCTTTGATTTGGACTGTTGATGTCTGAGATTCAATAGATACTATGCATTCTCTCATTCGTCTACCATTTGATGAATTCTTCACTTAAATCTAGTTCCTCTACCATATACTATTTCACACCTGACATAAAAATTAATTCGTTTATCTTTAGATTGCCATCGATCCTCGTAGTGATTGATGGTCGATCAATACTACAACATGCATACTTAGATTTTTCAAGAAATACAACACACAGGCATACAATATCAACACTGAACACACTTTTCTATTATATACAAACGATTACAAGCTAAGGCATTTCAGCCTTAGGAACAAGCTCTCCTCTCGACTATATTGTGAATACTCTATGCTTACACAATTCTATTTGTTACTCTCTGTCTCTCCCCTATCTATCTCACGATATATATAGAACATGCAAGTTCATCGTTATAGGAATATTGTATCGGATCATTGAAAGGATCCGATCAATCCTCTCCTTAATTTCCTCAACAACCCCTAAATCTCTCTATTCATATACATATGGCATATTACATTTAATTAAGTCCATCAAACTAGCTCTATTAAAACAAAATTTGTCCCCTGTTTAGCTTTGATGGTCCACGTCTCCTCCTTCTCTGCTTTGGATTCCTCCTTTAATGAAGAGTGCCAGATGCTCTTACATCAAACTCCCAAGGCACAAAAAATTTATGACCTCTTGGTCATATGCTTCTCCTTATCCCTTAGCAATTCTACCCAATTCTCAGTGGAACTGCCTTCATGATCTTCTGTGAGCTGCAACCAAGCTCTACAATAACAGTCTTCCTCTCCTACACGATACCTCACCAAGCTTCCTCCTCTGAGCTTTAGTCTTTTGGAATCCTTTTGGTTCTCTCTCCTTTGGAACCAATTGAGTACTCCATGCTCTAGGTTTCTGCAAGTCTTCTCACCTTCCGCTGTCATTCGTTGTACGACATTAAAGACCATAAACTCACCATACTTCAACAACTATACCTTCTTCCTTCTCGCAAGAAATCCTTTCCCTTTCCATTTCCATGATCTGATACCACTTGATGAAAGGAGATTTTGGGGTTAAGGAAAAATCCATTTCATTTACAAATTTTGATCCTAAGGCCTATGGGTTATGGCCCACAAACCTATCAAAAGCATTTAAATAGTGCTTTCGCCTTAAGGCCGGGACCATACACTTATTCATATTTTTTCTTTAAAAATCGAGACCACATCACTTTAACGCAATACAAAGGAATACACGGGAAACCCTGTAAGGCCGGACTTCAAATAATAATACACCTGCATCTATAACCTCATCAGGTCCACTCATATGATACTTTCTACAGTGCTACTCCTCCTCCAATCACCGATCAAATAAATCTCTGTCATCCATTATATCCTTCGATCCAACAGTCAATATTCACTCTAAAGTCTCAACCAGTCCGTTGATCCTCTGATGTCGATCTACACTTAATGGATCTGACAGTTCACAATGATTTCGGGTAGACAACAAGCACGAGGATTAACCACCCGAAAAGCGGTTTCCTCTCTCCTCCTTGTTGTTACATGTCACTTCATGAGTGGAATCGGGTGCTCACCCTTCAATACCATTTATGGGTTTGAGGTCACTCGAAATACCACTTCCATTGATTAAAACCCGCTCTTCGCCAATTATCTTTTGTGCTCTTTCACCACGCGATGACTATTGATTTCTTCCATCGAACGGTTCCAATGGTTCCTTCAAGTTCCTCTATGCTTTGATCTGGACCGTTGATCTCTAAGATTTAATGAATACTGTGCATTCTCTCATTCGTCCACCATTTGATGAATTCTTTGCTTAAATCTAGTTCCTCTACCATATACCATTTCACACACGACATAACAATTAATTAGTTTATCTTTAGATCGCCATCGATCCTTGTAGTGATCGATGGTCAATCAATACTACAACACGCATACTCAGACAGTTCAAGAAGTACAACACACAGGCATACGATATCAACACTGAACACACTTTTCTATTATATACAGATGATTACAAGCTAAGGCATTTCAGCCTTAGGAACAAGCTCTCCTCTCGACTACATTGTGAATACTCTATGCTTACAAAATTATATTTGTTACTCTCTGTCTCTCCCCTATCTGTCTCATGATATATGTATAGAACACGCAGTTTCATCATTACAGAAATATTGGATCGGATCACTGAAAGGATCCGATCAATCCTCTCCTTGATTTCCTCAACAACCTCTATATCTCTCTATTCGTATACATATGGTAGATTACATTTCATTAAGTCCATCAAACTAGATCTATTAAAACAGAATTTGTCCCTTGTTTAGCTCTGATGGGCCATGCCTCCTCCTTCTCTGCTTTGGATTCCTCCTTTAATGAAGAGTGATGGATGCTTCTGCATCACTTAAGTAGGATCAACTTGTCTTATTAGTGAGGAATATGGAGTTGGTTTAGTTTTATAATTATGTATTGGAAGGGTGTATAGTTATAGTGGTATAGTCCTACAATGCTTGCACCACAATTATGTTGAAGAAAGGGTAAAAAGTGTACAATTATTTCAAATCTCCATAGCATATGCACCAAATGTTTAGAAAGTGCTTTGCCCAAGCTAGAGGGAAACTAAGTATGTCAATGATTTTGTCAGCAATGCCTTTCTTCCATTTAATGTGTAAATTATACTATTATATATATGAATTCCAATTGAGATGGTATTGTTCTTATAACTTAGACACAAAAAAAGGGTATGGTTTTTAATATAAGAAAAAATGAAAGTCATCATAGTTAAATCTACAAAAATGACATATAATACTTGCATATATGACAACAAAAACTTGGAGAAAGTTCCTTCACACAAATATCTTGGAATAAATATCCATCATAAGCTCAACTACAATTATGACATTGGGAAAAGGATAAATGGAGGATGGAAAGCTTTTATGGACTTGAAAAATAATTGTAAGTCAGTAGATCTTTAGATATAGGATAGAAATTAAAATCCTCTTTGAGAGTCTTATGACCCCTATTATTTTATATGGATGCGAGGTTTGGGGATGCAATATCTTCAAAGATTCACAGAGGAAGATAAAACAGATCCAAAACAATTTTATAACCTCTAATATCAAGATTAAAGGAAATGCACCCTATCCCATCCTCATCAAAGCAATCATTTCCCCAATTGAAATTATGGCTATAAATATCTTATGTATAAGAATAGATTAAACAACATGGAGCATAAGAGGTTTCCTCAAATTGCTTCTTATTCTAGCAAAAATATTCCTTTAACTCAAGCAAGGATGACACAAGGATGCCCCATCTTGACTAGAACATTGAGGGATAAAGGAGGACATCATTTTATAGAATAAAAATAATGTTAAAAATATTATTACAACAAAATTTAAGGAAAACAAATCATGGGGTGATAAAGAGTTAGAGGAAAAAAGGAAACTGAAATGTTATAAGGAGGTGATTAACCCAAATCTTGAAAATCAAAAGTATCTCTATATCTTGACTAGTATAAAGAAGAAAATAAACATTGTTAGAATAAGAAAATATTCTCATGAGCTCCTCAGTGAAACAGGTTAGTGGTCAATTCTTAAAACACCATGGAATGAAAGAATCTATCATGTTTGTGACTCTAAGAGGGTTGAAGATGAAAACACTTTTTCTTAGATTATCCATCTTATAATCATATTAGATTTGAATTTAAAAAAATTTCTAGCACTATCAAATTTGTTGACATTTAAAGTCAACAAAACTATGGTGATATTGGTATTCTTCATCAAAATTCTGAATATCAAATTTAAGGCCATCGCAAAAAAAAATCCTTCTTGACCCTATGGTGAGTTTTAAAAATCATGAGTGCCTTCCTAAGGGGGAGGTTTGCAATTCCAAAAGAATATTTTTCTTGAGTTGGGAATTCTTACAAATAGATAAGTGATATTTGTGCCATAGCGAACCATTTTACTAGTTAAATGTATCAGATATACTCGGATCTTGATGCAACTTTTGAATGAGTGTCCACACCTCTTCGTCATTCTTCCATTCATCCCTTTCTTTAGTTATCCAATCAGGTTGGATAATAGAAGTGACACAAAGCAATGCTTCCACATCCTTGTCCTTTCTTTAGAGTGCATTTGCAACAAAATTGTGCTTCCCTTTTTTGTAAATGATTTCAAAGTCATAACCAAACATCTTTGCGACCCATATTTGTTGCTCTTATGAAGATAATCTTTGTTCCAAAAGGTATTTAAGACTATCATGATTTTTTTTTACCTTGAAGTGTCTTCCCATTACGTAAGGTCTCCATTTCTTTAGTGCATGTAGTATTTCTAACATTTCCTTCTCATAAATAGGTTTGTGTAAATAATTTCCTTTGATTGGACGACTTTCAAAAGAAATGGGTCTTCCTTCTTGCATTAAAAAAAACACCAATTCCATTTAATGGGGCATCACATTCCTCAACAAAAAATTTGTGAAGTCTCGCATAACTAAGACCAATGCTTGGCACATTGCCTCTTTAAGATGTTCAAAGGCCTTAGTTGTTTCTGGAGTCCAAGAAAATGCATTTTTCTTTATTATTGTTGTTAGAGGTGTTGTTATTCTCCCATAATTATTAACAAACTTGTGATAATACCCTGTCAGCTTTATTTTTGTGGGGATTTTCCATTCCTTAATGGCTTTAATTTTTTTAGGGTCTACCGTAACACCCTCATGAGATACAATATGACCTAAATATTCCACCTCTTGTACTCCAAAGAAACATTTTGAAGTTTTTGCATATAATTATATCTCCTCCAATAGTTTGAGCACCATGTCAACATGTTGAACATGATGCTTAAAAAACTTGTTGTAAATTAGTATATCATTAAAAAATACTAACAAAAATTTTCTAAGGGTTCGAAATGTGGAAGGTGCATTAGTATGGCCAAAAGGCATGACAAAAAATTCATAATGGCCCTCGTGAGTCCTGAATGTTGTCTTTAGAATGTCTTTAGACTTCATTTTAATTTGATGATATATTGAACAAAGATCCAACTTTTTGAAGTAAATTTATCCATGTAATTCATCCAAACAATTCATTAATGACAGGAATGGGAAATTTATCTTTAATAGTGAGCTTATTGAGCTCCCTATAATCTAGACACATATGCCATGATCCATCATTCTTGTGCACCAATACTACTGGAGCAGAGAAAGAACTTTGACTAGGTTGAATTATACCAACCTCTAGCATTTTTGCAACCATACATTCAATTTCACTCTTTTGGGCATAAAGATATATGTAAGGTCTGATGCTTGGAGGAACATTTCCTAGAATCAAATGAATAACATGATCATGATCACGAATAGGTGGGAGGAATTTGGGAGTCTCAAATACCTTGGAATTATTTCCCAATACTTTTTTCCATAATCTAGGGTTTCTCTCATACCCTAACATCACAATATCCATCAAATCCTAATACGCAAATTGCTAATGGTTTCCTTCAAACCCTAGAATGATTTTATCTCTCCTCCATCTTCTCATTCTTCCATCAAACATGTCTTCATAGGGGTGATATTAAATGAATTTTCTTTAGCCCAACTCTGATACCATGTTATTTTTTCATAGGGTTATACTTTTCTTTGCTTTGATAATTGCATTTCTTCATTCACATATTAAATTCACCTCGTAACATCATAACATTATTTAGATTTACATCATTATTCAGCAACATATGTGACTATGTAGAAATTAAAATATCACCATCATCAATGTAGCATAACATAAAGGAATAATAGAAGAAAATAATTCACACATAGAGACACCAGAATTGGTCGGAGACTAGGGAAAAACCCACTATGGGGAAAACCCTTTCAAATTCATATTATTATTAGATTGTCATTGAATGATTGAACAAAAGAGAGAACAATGATCCATATCTTCATCCATACAACTATCCTGCAAAAATCAATTAAGAAATATCCATGAGATGAACCCAACCATGCTCATACTTAAAAACCGAGATTCAGAAGCCTGTAATGAACTGTCACTGTCTATGCTCAACTGTCGAACACTATGGTCAACGAGTGAAAACTTCGGTTAAAAACAAAAGTGGGAATGCAAGTGATTGCGTGCTTTGAGGCGCTCCCTTGAGCCTGCAAGTCAATTACTAGTCGAATTTGTCATTTGGTAAGCCTACGACTGAAAAACAAAACCCTAGGAAAATATGTGCAAGCTTCAGGCCCTATAATTTCACCTTCGAGTGAACCCATTTATCTGTGAAGCTGCCTCAGACCGATGCGAGCCAAAAATAAGAAAAAGAATAGAATCAATATCCATGGTGATGTCCAAATGAGGTAGAGGTAACTTGTATTTATACCCTTCCAAGGGTGTCCAATTTGCTTTAGGTTCGACGTGATCAAATATGCACATGTGGGCTCATAATTCAAAAATATACTTTCCCTTGTCCAAATTTGATGATATTTAGGTCAATTTTGGTCCTTTCAAATATAGGAATTCAACGAAATAATAATCTCCATCAAATTAATTATCCAAACTTTAATTTGGCCCTAGTTTCAAATTTTAACACTCAATAAATTTAAGCACTCTAATTCTTCAATCATTGTAACAATTCTCCTTTTAAAAGCTTGCAAAGCAAGGAAACCTTCATTTCCTTTTGATATTATTTTCTCCCTAAATAAAATTGGTTAATGTAAATCTAAGGAGTGGGTGTCCAATTTGATTTATGGTTGACTTGATCAAATATGCACATGTGGGCTCATAATTCAAAAATATACTTCCCCTTGTCCAAATTTGATGATCTTTAGGTCGATTTTGGTCCTCTCAAATAGAGGAATTCAATGAAATAATAATCTCCATCAAATTAATTATCAAAAGTTTAATTTGGCCCTAGTTTCGAATTTTAACACTTAATAAATTTAAGCAATCGACTTCTTCAATCATTGTAACAATTCTCCTTTTAAAAGCTTGCAAAGGAAGGACACCTTTATTTCCTTCTGAGATTCTTTTCTCTCTAAGTAAACTTGGTTAATGTAAATCTAAGGAGTAATATTTATTTCATAATGGACATTAGCAGCTTCTATCAAGACTTTTGAAGCATTTTAGACTTGGTTGAAAAGTATAAAATCAAGAGAGGCAAATCAAGTTTTCTATCTCTGAGATATTCTTCAAAAAGATTGAGGTTTTGATCTCAAATCATAACACAATGTAGAATTTTAATATTAGAAATTATTCCAATGGACATAGAATAATGTAACAACATAACTCTTTATATTTGGTCACTTTTAGGCATAATTTATATCCTCAGTTTGATATTATTCCTGAGGTATACTATTATTTTTTAGCCTAGTTCCGTGTCTCTTCAATTTTTTGCAATAACACTAAGGTTTATTTCGGCCTCAGCCATTAGTCCTTAGGCTCAAACAAAGGGTCTGAATCAAACATAGGTTTTGAGATAGGGCTTTGTTCCTATTCCTATAATCAAGAACTAGACATTCAAACTTGGCAGATTGGAGAATAAATTTCTTTCAAACAAGATGGAAGGCTTTGGCCCTTCTTTTGTGATGAGATTATAAAAATAGGGAATCTAGGGATAGTTGAAAAGTTAAGCCCTAGATGGTGACTTGAAACAAAGAATATTTCTACTTCAAGAGTTGCTCTTTCACCTTAGCTCTAATAGCATGTTGTTTTTTTTAGTAGTCCTCTAAATTTATAATTGTTTCTTATGATTTTTCTTAGATTTTTCTTTTCTTACATATAATAATTCATCATAAAAAATTTACACTAAGATATTGAATAGTAAAAAAAAAGATAGAGGATCATAAAGAGACAACCACATAAGAGCACAAGATTTGACCTTGGGAAAACCCACATGGGGGAAAAACCCACCAACCGTTTCTTATAGAATCAAGTCAACAAGAGAGACACCTAAGTCAAGATGATAGACAATCTAACTAGAAAGATGACAAGACCATCAAACCACCAAGATGCCAAGTCAAACTTCACAAAAATTTCCTCAAAGAGATCCTCTAACAACTCAGTCTAGGTCTACAATAGAGGTCGAATTTTGGCCTATCTCTTCCATAGAAAAAATCAACCTAACCTCAGACTTCACCACATAAGACCACAAGATATTTCGACCTGGTATAGTCATATGTGTGAGAGAAGAAAGAGAGAAAGATACATGTGTGAGGCTCTTCTTCACTTGGGACTTTGGTCCTCTTCTTCTTCTATTATTCAACCTTCTTTTCTTTGTCTTATTTTCTATAGAGATCATAAATGTACTTGCTTTGATGCGATCTGAATTTCCCTTGGAGTGGATATCAAATGGTCTATTTATATGCATTTGATTGGATCTGAATAAGTGCCTCTTGGGGTAGAGTTGACTTGATCATAAGGTACACCGACTTGGTCATCTTGTGGTGCCATGACACACAATACAAATTCAAATTTTTTCTTTTGGAAGGCCTTGAAGAACAAGCCTTCTAATTTTCTTTGACACAAACAAATAATATAATTTATTTTGAGCATGAATAACATGCTTTAATAATTTATTTTTGACACTGGGATGAAGAACATGCTTATAATAAATACATAAATGATGAAAATATACATTATGAAAACCAACCATAGTTACAAAATTATTCGTGCCAGTCAAGGGATTCCTATATTTTTCAAATTTATATTGCATCGAAGGTGTTAAAGGAGACCATAATTAAAATGTCAATCCTATAAAAATAAAAGTTTATATAGTTATAAAATCTTTCAATAAATAAAAAATAGATATTTAGAAGTGTTATTCAATTTTATACAATTCATATTCTTACATAAAACATAAATTCATTATGTATTATTCGACAAATATTCATACAAGTCAAGGGATGCTTGTGTTTTCAAATTTATATTGCATCTAATGAGTTAAAAGAGACCATAGTTATCTTGTGTTCACCGTAACGTATATATCCAATGCGGTAATAAAATATGGAAGCATGTTGTTGGTCTAACCTTGAACAAGAATGCATAATTGGAGGTAAATACATTCACAATTCATAAAGGGTGAGAGGTTGGAATCCATAAGAAACTTTAAATGGAGAATGCTCATTATAAGCATGCACTAGTTGGTTATAATTATGTTGTATGATATGAATGTAGGTGTCCCAATGTTTGTTGTTTTTAAATTCAGTGTGGATAGCATCAACCAAAGTATAGTTCATGACTTTTGTTTGGTCATTGGTTTGGGGATGGAAGGTGGCATAATATATTTGTTGGAAACCCAAAAGTTTCCATAATGTTTTCCATAAGTAGTTGAGAAATTGGAATTCTCGTTTAGAAATGTTGAAAGTGGGAGGCCAATAGGAGTCCAAATGTGTTGAAAAAGTAAATCACCAATTTGGGAAGCATTGATATTCTTGGTGCAATTAATAAATAGGGTCATCTTGGAAAACCAATAAACAGTAATAAACATGTAGTCATGTTCATAGAAGATGCAAGGAATGCATATAATAAAATGCACATAGATGGATTCCCAAGTCTTAGAATATATAAGGAGTGGCTCGTATAGGTTGATTTTATAGTTAGTTGGCTCGTCATGGTAGTAGGAAACACATTGCTAGATAAATTAATTTATATATTTACAAATGGGTGGCCAATAAATTAGTGTTGTGAGTGATGGAGTGTTTTCTAAGTGCAAAAATGACTATTTTTTTAAAGGAATGTACTTCCTCAAGTAGGATCAACTTGTCTTATTAGTGAGGAATATGTAGTTGGTTTAGTTTTTGTAATTGTATATTTGAAGGTTATCTAGTTACAGTGGTATGGTTCTAAAATGCTTGCACCAAAATGTTGAAGGGTCAAAAGTGCACAATTGCTTCAATCATAGCTTATGCACCAAATGTTTAGAAAGTGTTTGGCCTAACCTAGAGGGAAACTAAGTATGTCAATGATTTTGTTGGTAGTTCCTTTATTTCATTTAATGTGTAAATGAGACTATTATCTATATGAATTCCAATTGATATGGTATTGTTCCTACAACTTAGACTCAAAATTTTTAAAAATAATGAGTATGGTTTTTAATTAAAAAAAAAAATGAAAGTCATGATAATTAAATCTACAAAATCACATATGATACTTCCATATATGACAACAACAACTTGGAGAAATTTCCTTCATACAATTATCTTGGAATAGATATCCATAATAAGCTAAACTGTAGTTATAGCATTGGGAAAAGGATAAATGGAGGATGGAATGCTTAATATGGACTTGAAAAATAATTGTAAGTCACTATATCTTTTGATATAGGATATAAATTAAATTCCTCTTTGAGACTCTCATCACCCCTATTATTTTATATGGATACAGGGTTTGGGGATGCAATGTCTTCAAAGAGTCATGGAGGAAGATAAAACCGATCCAAAATAATTTTATAACCTCTAATATCAAGATTGAAGGAATGCACCCTATCCTATCCTCATCAAAGCAGTCATTTCCCCAATTGAAAGTATGGCCATGAATAGATATCTTATGTATAAGAAGACACTAAACAACATGGAGGATAAGAGGTTTCCTCAAATTTCTTTTTATTCTAGCCAAAATACACCTTTAACTCAAGCACGAATGACATAAGGATGCCCTATCTTGGCTAGACCATTGGGGGATAAAAGAGGACATCATTTTACAAAATAAGGATAATGTTAAAGATATTATTACAACAAAATTTAAGGAGATCAAATCATGGGGTGATAAAGAGTAAGAAGAAAAGAGGAAACTAAAATTTTATAAGGAAGTGATTAACCCGAATCTCAAAAATCAAAAGTATCTCTCTATCTTGACTAGTATAAAGAAGGAAATAAACATTGATAGAATAAGAACATATTCTCATGAGCTCCATAGTGAAATTGGTTATTGGTCAATTCTTAAAAACGCCATGGAATGAAATAATATATCATGCTTGTGACTCTAAGAGGGTTGAAGATGAAAAACATTTTTTCTTAGATTATCCATCCTACACTCATATTAAATTTGTACTTCAAAATATTTCTGGCACTATCAAATTTGTTGACATTTTCAGTCAACAAAACTATGGTGATATTGAAATTCTTCTACAAACTTCTGAATATCATATTTAAGATCATCCCAAAAAAAATCCTTCTTGATCCTGTGGTAAGTTTTTAAAAATCATGAGTTCCCTCATAAGAGAGAGGTATGCAATTCCAAAAGAATATTTTGCTTGAGTTGGGAATTCTTACAAATATATAAGTGATCTTTGTACCATAATGAATCATTTTTTCAACTAAATGTATCATATGTACTGGGATCTTGTGGCAACTTTTGAATGAGTGTCCACACTTCTACGTAATTCTTCCATTCATCCCTTGCATCGGTTATCTAATCAAGTCAGACAATAGAAATGGCACAAATAAATGCTTCCACGTCCTCATAATTTCTTGAGAGTGCATGTGCAACAACATTTTTCTTCCCTTTTTTGTAAAATATTTCAAAGTCATAATCCAACATCTTTGTGACCCATTTTTTTTGCTCTTCTGAAGATAATCTTTGTTTCAAAATGTATTTAAGACTATCAAGATCTATTTTTACTTTGAAGTGTATTCCCATTAGGTAAGGTCTCCATTGCTTTAGTGCATGCAGTATTGCTAACATTTCCTTCTCATAAATAGGTTTGTGTAAATACTTTCCTTTGATTGGATAACTTTCAAAATCAACGGGTCTTTCTTTTTGCATTAAAACAACACCAATTCCATTTCTTGAGGCATCACACTCCACAATAAAAAAATTAGTGAAGTCTGGCATAACTAATATCGGTGCTTGGCACATTGCCTCTTTAATATGTTCAAAGGCCTTAGTTGTTTCTGGAGTCCAAGAAAATCCAACTTTCTTTAAGTAATGTTGTTATAAGTGTTGTTATTCTCCCATAATTCTTAACAAACGTGCGATAATACTCTGTCAACCCAATAAATACTCAAATATGCTTTATGGTTGTGGGGATTTTCCATTCCTTAATGGCTTTAATTTTGTTAGGGTCAACCTTAGCAGCCTCATGAGATACGATATGATGCAAATATTCCACCTCCTTTACTACAAAGAAACTTTTGGAGTTTTTTACATATAATTGTTTTTTCTCCAACAGTTTGAGCACCCTATAAACATGTTGAACATGACCCTTCCAAAACTTGTTGTAGATTAGTATACCATCAAAAAATACTAACACAAATTTTCTAAGGAAGGGTTTGAAAATGGAATTCATTAAACCTTGAAATGTGGAAGGTGCATTAGTAAGGCTAAAAGGCATGACAAAAAAATCATAATGACCCTCATGAGTTTTGAATGTTTTTTTTATGGAATGTCTTCAATCTTCATTCTAATTTGATGATATCTTGAATGAAGATCCAACTTGGTGAAGTAAATTGCTCCATTTAATTCATCCAACAATTCATTAATAACAAGAATGGGAAACTTATATTTAATAGTGAGCTTGTTGAGCTCCCTATAATCCGGACACACACATCATGATCCATCCCTCTTGTGCACCAATACTACTAGAGCAGAGAAAGAAATTTGACTATGTTTAATTATACCATCCTCTAACGTTTCTGCAACCATATGTTTAATCACTCTTTAGGACAGGGATATTTTTAAGGTTTGATATTTGGAGGAACACTTCCTAGAATCAAATGAATAGCATGATCATGATCACAAATAAATGGGAGTTCTTTTGGAGCCTCAAATACCTTGGAATGATTTTCCAATACTTTTTGGATATCTGGAGAAATAGACGATTTTGATGTTTGAACCTCTAGTGAGCATAATTGTGCAATCATGCCTCATTGTTCTTTCTTTAGAGGATTTTTCATGCCATTAGAGATGAGTATATTTCCTGGTTTCCTTACGATACCCCTTAATTCAACTTCCTTTTGTTCCCCAAAAAATTTCAAGAAAAGTTCTTGAAAATTAAAAGTTACCATCCCCAACGATTGTAAGCATTGGACTCTAGTACAACATCAACACCACCCATTGGAATGGAAAGTATTGGACTATTCAATACATATTCCCCCATGGTTAGCTTAAAATTATAGCACTTTCCAGAGTAATTTATAGTTCCTCAATTTGAAACCATCACTTGAAACTTTGGTGTTGGATATAGGAAGAAATCCAATTCCTTGGCTATATTACAATGAATAAAATTATAGGTACTAGTTGAATCAACTAGCACCATTTCCTTTTGCTTCTTGATATATCCTTCATCTTAAGAGTTTGAGCAGTGTTAATTCCTACCAATGCATTACAAGATATGGTCAGATTCATTTCTTCTATCTTTGGGTTGGGTTCCTAGTGTATATCCTCCTCTTTTGATGTTTCTTGTTCCTTTTCTTCCTCCTCTTCACATTCCATGTAGAATAATTTCTTCTCAACACACTTATGACCTTTAATGTATTTTCTATCTCAACTATAATAAATCCCTTTTTCTCCTTTTTCCTCCAATTTTTGTGGCATCAATTTTGTAGGTTGTGGAAGACTAGGAGCAACAACACTTCCATCTTTATAGTTGTGAGTGGCAGACTTCCTTGTTGCCATAGTTTTTCTTTCAAATTTTCTTGCCGCCCTAAATGCCTTCTCCAATGAATCAGATTCCCAAAGAAGAACCTCATGTTGGATGTTATGTTTTTACATCAATCTTATGCTCCTCTGGAATATCAGTTACGTTGATGTTCAATTTTTGGAAGTCCTCAATGTGCTCCGCCATTGAACCCTTTTGTTTTGAGATTTATCAATCTGCTAAAGAAGGTGTTTCTCTTTATATCCTCATAATGTGTTATCATTTCCTCCATAAAAATTTACCAAGTGAAAAGTGCTTTACTATAAAAACCCATCAATACCATACAAACATATTGGGTTCTAAATATAAAGATGCAACACATACGTTTGACGTGTCTTGCACACCATGAAGATCAAAATATTGCTCCATCTGTAGTATCCATGTTACCAGATCCTTGCCATCAAACTTCCTCATATTGGTCCTTGGAATGTGGTGGATCTTAAACCCAACATTGGAGTCTCTAAAATCATAACTCATATTCCATTTTTTCTCCTCATGAGTTTCATGGAATACCTTTTCGCCATTAGGAAGCATTTCTTGTAGTACTATATCAAACCTTCCTTCAAACCTTCCATGTCTTCTATTAAACCATTCATATTTCCCTTTATTTCTTCTTTTAAACCATCAATGTCCCATTTTAAGCCATCCATGTCCCCTTTTAATCCATCTATGTCCCCTTTTAGTTCATCTTTGACTGCTCTTTATGAGAGCAAAATTCGTTGCACTTGGTCCTATAATTTTGGTATATCATGTTGCAATTCTTCCTTTTAATGAGTCATAATAGAAATTTATGAGGGATTAATGAGTGTAGAATTATTTTGTTTGGGAGGAAACTTAGAACCAAATACTGATATATATAGGCTTCAATATGCCCTTTGAATCACTTCAAATTGTTTTTTCAAACAAACGTTAATATACAAAATTTTAAAAAATACACACCTTTATCTTGCTTTTAGGAGCTCGATATTGAATTTGTTGTATCTCTACAATTTTGGATCTCCAAGGTATAAAATTTTTTCTTATGGTATCCCTCTAAGTGTTCTTTCCAACCCCATAATTTGAGTCGAGATTGGATTCTTCAAGAAATATTTATTCCCAATCTCCCACGATGACCTAATTTTGTTAAGTAGAGTGAACTTGTAAAAAGTTCCACGTGTCACTTTTTTGACCTCAGGTCCTCAAACTGATATACGAAAAACTACATTCCATGAAATTTCGAGCACTTTTTACGAAATTCAAATCTGATGCTCGAAGAGAAAGTTATGATATTTTTCTAAAGTTTTTTCCCCTTAGTTAGGCCAACTTGTCCGTCTTTGAGGCTGACTTGGTGGAGGAGGCCTAAAAGACCTAAAATATAATAAAATAAATTTCTTTCTTAACAAGAGAAGCCCAAGAAGGGTGTTTTACATTATGATATGGACAAGGACGCTTGACATAAACCCTAGAAGCCTATAATGGAGGCTATGACCTATAAATAATTGATCGAAACATGAAACCCATGATTTAATAAGTCAATTTCTTTAATAATAAATTATTTTTTTCTTTATTTTGATAAATACATTACATCATGACTCAAATATAATTATGAATACTGACAATAGTTACATTCTTCAACACTACCTCTTAACTAGAAATGTATTTATAATTATATATATATATATAGAGGTACATGGAAGATCTCTAAAATGAACTATGAAAAGTTCTAGCACACTAAGTGTTGCGGACTAGAAACCTGACTAGGGTATTCTATCTAGGTGGGACTAAGATGGACTCAAGCTTTCATCCAGTCTAAGTACCATCAGGCTTACTTAATAACAATCAACCTAGGGATCTAGGTGCGTATCCAAGGTCAGAGCTCCATGACCAACGCCACCCTCCCTCTTTGGGATCTACACATCAACATGTAGGCCGACCAGATGTCCTCTCAAGGAACCATCATTAGATGCTTCATCTTTCCCTAATAAAATAGATATATCCATTTGTCCATGAATGTTTCCCAAGTGCTCAACTTTCTTTTATGGAAATATTTACTTGTTCAAACACAAACCCCAATCAACAATAAAATTTAAAATATACATATAAGTAAACACAAATCTTCAGGGTCTTCATTCATTCAGATGATGCTTATATCATCATCAAGTTATCTAAATACATCTTGTTGGAAGATTTCTTCTACCACTTCTTCAGTAGCACCAAATATAGCCTCAGTAATTCTCAAGTAATTTTTTTGCAACTTCATGAACCATGAACATTTATCAATAATAATTTTGTTTACTTCAAAGTATTCATTGTTATAATATGCCCTCCCTCTCAACTGGGGAGATATACCCTTTCTTCTATCCAAGATCCCTCTCAACTTTGGGAGACTAATCACTTCCTTCTTCCATAATGTTGGAGAACCTTTCATGGCTCCATTCCTTCTTACAGTATCAAGGTCATCTCAATAATCATAACTTCATTCATCATGATTATATAGACATCTTCATCATCTTGAAGATTATGTACCTAGAAATCTTTAAAAGAAACTACAACCAAATACAAATTGAAGCATGAAGTTAACTATCTCAAAATCATGTCAATACAATGGAATCATTTAGACTTTAGACATCAAACATCTAAACCTAGTTAGGTTCAAAATCATCAAGAGACACATACTAGACTTCAATCTCTTGTTAGGATTTTGTCATAATCCCTAGATTACCTCATCAATATTTGAAGAAACTTAATCAAGACAACATTCTCATTATATCTAGGGCTTCAATATTAATTTCAAAGATATATGATAGACTCTACTATGATTTATTGCAAACCCTAGATTCCATTTTTGAGACACAAAGCCTTAGATGTCAACAATTCAATCAAATAAAAGTTTTACTATGAATCTAAGGTTTCAACACTATGCATTTACATGTCATACTTCTACAAGGTTTTGTTGCAAACCCTCGATTTTATCATCAAAACTAAATCATATCAATAACCAAAAGTATTATCATCATATCCTAGAATATCAATCTTCTACTAGGGTTTTTTTACAAACTCTAGAATTGACAAACTAAAACATGAGTATCAACAATTAGGTTAGAATACTTGCATATACATATCTAGGATTCATTTCACATCAATACCTACTAGATAAACCCAAGACACAAACATCAATACATCAAAGTTAGAAATACAACAATTTTTCTTCCAAGCTAGGGTTTCGATCAAACATACGAACATACACCTAGGGTTTCATTCCTAGAATCTTACTTACAAGGGTTTTGTTCAAAAACCCTAATTCACCACTAAAGATATAGGGTTTCAACACATAACTTAGACATTAACAGCAAACCCTGAAGGGGTAAGGTTTCTATCATAACAGTACCAAAATATCAAAATAATAGGATTTCTTGGTTTAATAAACAACCCTAAGTAGACTAGGGTTTCATAATACATATTTATGTACCCTTAGCAAAAAAAGGCTAAGGTTTTATAGTGAAACCTAAAGGTTAGGGTTACACAAGAATGATCAAATAATATCATGGTGGTAGATTCAATCTAATGATTAATCATCCTAACAAGAATCTTTATGATTCAAAACCCTAGACATAACGATGTCAGTAATGTAAATAAAATTCCAAAAGAAGAATGATCGTACCTTTTATATGAAGAGAAATTTATAACAAAACTTAACAAACCTTGTACGACATCAATTATTGAAGGGATTCCTTTGCAATAAAATTTCTTCCATGCTTCAAGTCTCCTCCATAGCCTTTGAATATTCAACAATCTTTCCTACCCAAGGAAAATATAACAAGAAAGGTTATTAGCATGTAATACAAACAAATATTGATGTGAGGAGGAAACCAGATATGAAAAGATGAAACAACGAATAAAATGCTCATCTTTTGGTAAACTGGTGGAGGGTCCCTCTTAACCCAATCCTTTTGAGGGATACCTACAACCTATAAAAATAAAAAAATGTTCTAACAAGACATGTTAGCCCTATAAACTCTAGAAATCAAAACATAAAATAAAGCAATACAAAACTTAAGATAGAAGGATATGTAAGGGATAATATCCCTAAGAGTCTCTAGCAAATAAGTCTTTGATTTTGCATTCTTTTGTCTTGTTCTTCTTCAGTGGAGCTTCATCGAAAATATTCACATGTTCTCTTTCTCTCTTCCTAAATTTCCTTGGATTCTCAGGACAATTACTTCTATGTTGACCCATATCATGACAATTGTAGCATTCAATATTTGATAGGTCAACTTTCTTCTTTGGTCCTTCGAACTTCTTGAAGGTTCCCTTCTTCTCGTGATGAGTGGAATAGGCATTAGAGATGTTTTCTTCTTCATCCCCCTCCTTGTTGTTTACTAATTATATTCGGGCTTCTTCTTGACTATGTGCATTCCACATATGTTCAAATGTTGGAGTATCCTTCCAACTGTTGATTCCCTATGCAAAAGCACTCCAAGATTTTGGTAGTCCTAGAAGAGCAATAATTACGAGATCTTTTTCCAATATGATTTCATCATTTATTCTAGAGATTCTTACAAAATATGATGAAACAATATCATCATTTGTCATCTTAACAATTCTTAGTTCATTCTTGAGGCTTGTTATTTGAGCAATGTTCTTGATTTTGAATAATTTGGAGAGAGCCTCATACATTTATTGAGAAGAATCTATGTTGGAAATGTATGGAATTAAGTTTTCCTTTACTCCATCCACTATTAGGTTCATGGATACAATTTTGGATACTCTAAACTTCCTTTTCTCTGCTTCATCTATTGGTTTCTTGACTTTCCCTTGAACAACATTCAATACTTCGTGCTTTTTGAGGATAATATTCATCTTGTTTTTCCATGACCTGTAGTTGGAGGCTCCTTCTAGTTTGTTTTTTGCCTTCATTGAATTCGTCGTATTGATATCTACTATTCCTTGTGACCTAACCTTGAAACTCCTTATTTGCATTTAAATAGATCTTCAGGCAGCCTTTTTCTTCCTCCTTTCACCTTAGCTCTGATACCATGTTATAAAATCGGAAAGGAAAAAATATTTTCTTATGTTGATAATTACTTGTTATATTATTATGTTCTTATTAACTTCTTTATGTTTTTCCTTTATCTTCTTGTCATCAAGCAATTATCTAGACAAAAACATGAAGATCGTGGACACCAGAAGTAGGCACACATCCAAGAATAAAACCCCCATATAGGGGGGAAACTAGTCAAAAACTCTTCCTTCAGTAGATTCAAAATGAGATAGATGAAAACCTTAGACCAATAGACCTTCCTCCTCCACCAAGTTTGCCTTCCAAGATGATACAACAACTTTTGATATTCTCCTTTTGTTCAATAGATATAGCCCAGCAACAACCCAAAAATTTCGGCACCAACTTCTTTAGAATTTTAGACATGCCTACAGTTTTCAGTCTGCCTACACTTATCAGTCTACTTGCACTTTTCAGCATCCCTACACTTCTCGGTCTACCTGCACTTTTCGTCCTTCCTGTATTTTTGAAATTCAATTTTCTTGTTCTTTTGAAATTTCGACTTGCCTTTATATAGGTGTTTTTTCCCCTTAGTTAGGTTGATTTGGTGGAGGCCTAGAAGACCTAAAATATAATAAAATAAATTTATTTATTAACAAGAGGTGTCAAAGAAGGGTCTTTTACATTATGACATGGACAAAGACACTTGACATAAATTGTAGAAGCCTGCAATGGAGGCTATGACCTATAAATAATTGACCCAAGCATGAAACCCATGATTTAATAAGTTAATTTCTTTGATAATAAAAATTATTTTTCTTTCTTTTGATAAACACATTACATCATGACTCAAGTATAATTATGAAGATCGACACTGGTTAAATTCTTCAACACAATCGACACGTGAGGGCCCATACACCCCAATATTCCAGAAGTAAACAATGAGGGGAGAGGAAACGAAATCGGGCAAGGAAGTCACATTTACAACAAAAGAAAATAAAATAAAGGTTGTGTTGAAAATAATACTGAGAGGGGGGGTGAATCAGTATTATCTAGTCCTTTTTCCAAATCTTCCTTATTTATACTTTGAATTATTTTTGCATATCAGTACCATAAAATAATGAGCATGAACAAGAAAAACAGACAATCACATCAAAGAACACCAGATATAAGGTGGAAACCCAATGTGGGTGAAAACCACCTGCTGCAATATGTCTCTATCTTCTTTCAAATTAGAAACTCCTTTTACAATGGTCTTGTACTGGTGCAGTCCTTTACGAGTACGCAGGCTGCAACCTGCAGAGAGCTACAACTCTCTCTCGTTTTCCAGTCTCTCCTGGAAGGGAGCTACAACCCCCTACTTCTTTTCAAGGACCACTTTTCATAAATTTTCAAACTGGATCCATATACATCAATTGATCATCAAGTACATGTAAATTATACAGTCAGCTGTAATAACCAGATCAACAATAACAGAACAGAACCCAGAACACCTTTTCAACAGAAAAATCCAATCAACAGACCTTAACACAGATACACGGTTTTCCTTTTTACTGGCCTGCGTTGCTACGCAGTTCACCTTCTGCTTCTCTGCGTATACCCGCAGATCTCCTTCTTCTGGACTGCGTGGACCACGCACAACTTCTTCTACTGCGCTACGTACAGTACGCACCCAAATACACTATCGCGCCGCGCACTTCACTGAAGGCACGCACCCAAAGACACTATCGCGCCGCGTACTGTTTCTGTGCGTACGCACTTGAACCACTGTCACTCCGCGTACCCACGCACTGCTCCTTCGTCGCCTTAGCGTACCCACGCACTGCGCCTTTGTCACCCCTGTGTACCCACGCACTTATCCTTCTTCTGCTCTGCATACCTACGCAGAGGCACCGTTAAACACCTGCGTACATCAGATTAGGGTTGAATTTACAGATCACCAGTGTGCTACAGTTAGACAGATGCCCAGATATGATCAAGCGCTTGGGAGATCACCCTTTACAGATTCGCCTTCCACTTCACTTTCATATAGATCAAGCTTTTTGAAACAATAACCTAAATATTTCAGATCTTAAGTTATTCAACCCAAAAGCATACTAAGCCAAATGATCTCCTTTGCTTTATATAGGCAAGCTCTTCCTCAAATCAAGGATCATGGGGCTCAATAATAATAATAAAATAAAACAATAACACGGGCCAAAACCATGATAGCACAATATCGTCGGCTAAATACCAAGGGTTAAACATAAGGAACCCCACTTGTGCGTGCTTTACTGCCTTGAAGTGTGT
>APFE030366850.1:60629-71801 GCA_000404065.3 Pinus taeda
GTCAGCTGCAGTAACCAGATCAACAATAACAAAACTGAACCCAGAACACCTTATCAACAGAAAAATTCAGTCAACAGAAGATCTTAAGACAGATACACAATTTTCCCTTCTTTGGCCTGCGTCGCTACGCACTTCACCCTCTTCTTCTCTGCGTATATCCGCAGAGTTCCTTCTGCTGCACTGCGTGACCACGCACTGCTTCTTCTACTACGCTGCATACAGTACGCACCCAAATGCACTATCGCACTGCGTACTTCCACAATAGGCACGCACCCAAAAGGACTATCGCACCGCGTACTGTTACAGTACGCATGCACCTGAACCACTGCTGCTCTGCATACCCACGCAGTTCTCCTATTTCTGCTCTGCGTACCCACGCAGTCACCCTTCTTCTTATCTGCATACCTGCGCAGCTCGCCTTCTTCTGCTCTGTGTACCCACGCAGAGGCACCGTTAAACACCTGCGTACCTCAGATTAGGGCTGAATTTGCAGATCACCAGTGTGCTACAGTTAGACAGATGCCCAGATCTGATCAAGCACTCGAGAGATTACCCTTCACAGATTCGCTTTCCACTTCACTTTCATATAGATCAAGCTTTTTGAAACAATAACCCAAATATTTCAGATCTTAAGATATTCAATCCAAAAGCATGCATAAGCCAAATGATCTCCTTTGCTTTATATATGCAAGCTCTTCCTCAAATCAAGGATCATGGGGCTCAATAATAATAATAAAATAAAACAATACCACAGGCCAAAACCATGATAACACAATACCGTTGGCTAAATACCAAGGGTTAAACATAAGGAACCCCACGTGTGCGCGCTTTACTGCCTTGAAGTGTGTGCACTGAGGGTACGCACCCCATGAATGGGTAACCTGCATGTCTGGACACGGTCCCTGCACAGCGTACCTGCGGGTACGCATCTTCTGAACTGTTCTCCTGCGTACTTCTTAATTTTCATCATATTGAGAGCCTTGCCATGGGTGTTGCCATCAAGTACAACATCTGTAACCTATAACCATACCAGAAACATAATTCCAACAGGTTGTCGTTATTAGAAATAGGGCATGCAGAGACAAACTAGCATTATGGTTGCCACCACCTCTCTTAAGCCTCTACCACCAGCTAAGCGATGTAAAGAGGAGAATCATATTAACGAAAATTCTGGTTTGATTACTATCAAAGCTCTAAGAAATCTTTATGTTCCTGTAGCCTAGGGCCCTAGAATGATCGCATCCATCTCAGTGATATGATCCCAACGCAACTTGTTTCACTCAAAATGGAACTTGTATGAGAAAGATAGAGCCTTGTGTCTGGTTTGTCAAACATGCAAAATTTTGGGCACAGGCTGACTAGGATGCTGACTAGGCATCCGTACAGCCCAATTAGCAAAAGGAATATTCCAACATATGGCTCAATCGAATTTTTACAATTGTCGACATATTATTTGTTAAGGGAATTTGAGGTGGACCAATGAGAGGCTAACACGTGGCAAGCCCAGAGGCCGCCATATGCCCTCTCAAAGGTCATGTAAAATTATTTGGAAGGTCAGGGAATCAAACTCGCGACCTTGCCCCCACAAGCACCATGCTTTAACACTATACCACAACCATGTTTCTTAACATATGATGGGCGCACTTGCTATTTAAAGTGTAACATGTGGCGGGTTGGGGGGAAGAGAGGGTCAGCCCCGGGGGCCAACCCTCTTTGAATATGACCATACACCATAACCAGAGGCTAGTGCTAAGTGAGATTAGTGTTAATTAACTATGCTTATCCCCTAATTAATTACAAATTTAGTTGGTGGGAGTTTGGTAGGTCCGATAGATCCGGCATTGCTCCAAATTTGGTGAGGTTAACTAGAGTTTCCCCAAATTTCGTGGAGTTTTCCTAGGGAAAATTGAAGAGACCATAACTTCTTTAATTTTCGACCAATTTTGGCTCAGAAAGATTCATTGCTAGATGATTTGGATGCTATGAACACAATGGAAAACCTTGCAAAGGTAGAAAGGTACTTACGTACGTGATTTTTCTACATTAAAGTTTAAGGAAGCCTAGGGCCACTAGGAGAGGAGGTCAAGCCTAGAGGAGGTCAGCTAAAGTCCAATTCCAGAGCTTGGAAAGTCATTTTTGGCATTTTTGGGTCTTCTGAATCCAATGAATCATGTTTCAAAGCAATTGGATCACTGCAGGTGCATGTACTCATAGAATTTACCAATAATCCAAAGAGGGCCTAACCATTGAAGCAGGTCCAAGGAGATGTATCCCAGGAGGGGTGAACTCCTTTATCAACTTTGTGTTATGATTTGTTGTGTTTTACTTCTCTACAATTTACTTGTTTTATATGTGTTTTTAAAAGCTAATTAACCTCATAAATTTCTCATAAAAGACACTCAATACTTGACACATAATTTCACACATTTTGGTTAATTTGAGATGATCCTAAACACATTTTTTTAATATTGATGAGGGAGCTCGCATAGCATTAACAAGTTTTCCCAACATTTAGATCAAGTTAGTATCAGAGCACTGTTAGCTCATTTTAACCCTGAGATGGTTCTCCAAGGTTAGCTAGAAAATTAGCTATTGGTTTTGTATTTGTGCAAGGAGAATTTAACTGTGTCTAAGTTTATTTGTGTAATCGTTTTGAAGCTTTGTGAAGCTTTTTGGAGCATTACAAGTGGGCAACTTTAACAAGTGATGTTTCTAATCCATCTTCCTTATCATGACTATTTGATTTAGAGATGCTGCAAGAGCTTATCATCATGAGAGATATGATGCAAGATATTAATGAAGATAGGAAGGAGAACACTATACTTCAAGAGGAGTTGATGGCCATGAAGGAGGAGAAGCAAGAGCTTCTTGAAAAGATGCATGAGATGGAGATTCAATGGCATGATGCCAAGGAAACCCTAGCCAAGTATGTGCATAAAAATGTAGTATGAAATTCAATTTTATCTTCAATTTCCTCCCAAAAAGAATGTTTTGGTTCTTTTGAAAGACACACTAGAGGAATAGGGTCCAAATTGTTGATGAGGATGGGTTATGAAGGTAAAGGGATAGGAAAACATGCACAAGGCATAGTTGAGACAATTGTTGTTGAGGAAAGGCCTAGGTATTTGGGTCTTGATTATGGACAACAATATGGAGAATGCTCCAAAGCCAAGTAGGCACATGAATGTGTTCTAAGAAGTACTTTCATTACATGTTCATTACCTCAATCTTGTGAAGTTTGTGTTCATGAGGAATGCAAAAGTTTTATACCCACTTTGAAAGAAGATGCTCATAAGAACGCAACTAGTGGAAATGGAAACAAGAGGATGTTGAAAGCTCTAAGGTAATTGAAACCATTGTTGGTATTCTGAAAAGAGCCACCACCTCATCAAATTCACCTCTTCAAGAAGGCAACAAAGGTGAATGTGCAAGGTATAAATCTACATTTAATCAAGTTTCTATTGATTATGATAAACATGGTAAATATTCACATAAGATTTGGAGAAAATTTACATTTTCCTTTTGTGGTTTGAATAACTATACTATTTCAAGGTGTTGGAAGAGGATAACCATATACAGGAGACTTTCAAAACAAAAGAGACAGAAAGCCAAAGGTCCATTGGATAATGGAAACTATGTTGAAAATAAGAGGCAATATTTTGCACTCATGCCATAAGCAAGGTCATCTTGTAGACAAGTGTTGGACTTTACATCCAACAAGTGATCCACGACATTTGAAGAGGGTGGAAAGAGATTTTGGCAACAATGGAAAAGAGGATTCCATAATTGATGTGGGTCAAGATGATACACATGATCAAGTGTAGCTGAAAGAAGCGCCATTGAAATGGTTTGGAAATAGATGGTTAGATTTATTAAGCAATTAAGGCCTTGCATTTATTTTAATAATTGATGCAAATCTCTCCTTATTGATGTATTTCCTTGTTATTTGGATGCATTTATTTTCTCCTAAAAGTATGCTACATATTGCATGAAGCAAGATGTTGGAAAAGTAGAGTTATCTTGACTCACCTAGATGCAGCAAAGATGGCAATTTGCAACTACAAATTTCCATTGCATGTTGCATTCTTGAACTTGCATGTTTACGCCAAGAACGTGTTTGAAAGTGGAGTATGTTGGCTCACTTTATTACAGCAAATTTTGTCATTTCAGATCTTTAAGTACTCGTGCATATCAATGGGATTCTTGTACTTGTGATTGACTTGTGAGAGAGTTGAGAATTGTTATACATGCATGAGAGTTTGTGTGTGAACAATGGATTTTTTAATAGTTCCATTGTACTTGAACATGCATGAGTGATTGACTTGTGTTGGTTGATTGCTTTGTTAACATGTGTGTTGTCAACTTGAGACGGTTTATCATTTGCATATGCATGAGTGTAAGCTTGTGTGGTCAATTAATTGTTACATCTATGTTATATCGACTTGGAAGAGTTTATTTTGTCTCCAAAGATGAAAGGGAGACGTGACAAATTGTTTCATGACAATGTGGAATTCTTATTGTAAATCATCAAGTTGTTGTACATGCTTTTGCTTGACTTGAAAGTTAGTTGTTTGAAGAAGCATGTTTAGTCAACTTGTGTTTAGTCGATGGTTTATACACCAAGATTTAAGAATACATGGCGATGTTCACATGATGTGACATTTGTTGCTTTGAATAAGAAGAAGGAAGAGGTCATCAAGTTATATTCTTGCATGAGTGTTTTTCAAGGTTAATGGTGTTTCTTGTCACAACATGTCGCAGAATTTTGGAAGTTCCACTCTTGAGAAAGAGGCTCATGATTAGCCTCCATTCTCAAATCATGACATGAGCAGCATGTTAATACTGGAGGATGATGGAATCAAGAAGTGAAAGTGGCAAAAAATGCAGCCACTGTAGAGCATGTGATGTGTTGAAGCCAAGAAGCGAAAGAGATGGAAAATGCATTCTTCCAGATGTGGAATTTGGAACCGTGGAGGTAAAAGAATGGTAATTTATTTTCTTGTTATTACTGATATTAGAAATCATTGTTGTAGTTCACTAAGATGGGCATAACTTGGAAAAGTGGTTTCCAAGGAGAAGCTTGCATCGAATGCATGTGTTGCAAAGGAGGAACGTTATTCTCAGTGGGAAGGCCATCAGTCAGCTTTCCAAACACTAAGGGATCTATTTGGTACAACAGGGTGTTTAATCAGAAAGCAGCCAAAAAGTGTTGGATTGGGTCAGCAACAAAAGGAGAACATTGGTTGGAGTTCCAATCCATTTGCAAGGCAAGGCATGTCAGTGAATCCAAGTGGTTGTCATGGATATTTTTCGAAGTGGAATCAATTGATAGAACTTGGGAAGGAGAAGAGTATTCAGCTCTCATCAAACAACCAGCTTTTGTGGGTCCAAAACCCTGTGAGTGGGAAGGAGTGATCAGAATCTGGATTAGAGGCAAAAATTTTCTCAAAAATCAAAGTGCTCAGAATCACTCAAAACTTGAATGACTATGTTTGTCTCGGTGATACAATCACAACGCAATTAATTTCACTCAAAACAGAGCTCGTATGAGAAAGATAGAGTCTTTTGTCCTCTTTATCAAACATGCAAAATTTTGGGTACAAGTTCACTAGGATGTTGACTAGGAATCTATACAACCCAGTCAACAAAAAAAATATTCCAAAGAATATTTTTTGGAATATTCTAAGAATATTTCGACATATGGCTCAATCACATTTTGACAATTGTCGACATATTATTTGTTAAGGGCACTTGAGGTGGACCAATGAGAAGCTAACGCGTGGCAAGCCCGGAGGACGTCATGTGCCCTCTCAAAGGTCATGTAAAATTATTTGGAAGGCCAAGGAATTGAACTTGTGACCTCGCACCCACAAGTGACATACTTTACCACTACACCACAACCATGTTTCTTAACATATGATGGGCGCACTTTCTATTTAAAGTGTAACATGTGGAAGATTAGGGGGAAGAGAGGGCCAACCCCACGGACCATCCCTCTCCGCATATAACCATACACCATAACCAGAGGCCAACGCTACGCGTTAAGAGGGATTAGTGTTAATTAGCCATACTTATCCCCTAACTAATTGTGGATTTAGTTGACATCAGTTTGGCAGGTCCGACAAATATGACATCGCTCTAACTTTGGTGGGGTTAACTAGAGTTTCTCCAGATTTGGTGGAGTTTTCCTAGGGAAAACTGAAGAGACCATAACTTCTTCAATTTTTGACCAATTTTGGCTCAGAAAGAGTCATTCCTAGATGATTTGGATGCTATGAACATGATGGAATATATTTCAAAGGCAGAAAGTCACTTATGTACATAATTTTTCTACGTTGAAGTTTAAGGAAGCCTAAGTCCACCAAGAGAGAAGGTCAAGCCTAGATCAGTTGAAGTCCAATTGCAGAGTTTGGAAAGTCATTTTTGGGTTTTGGGGTCTTTTGAATCCAATGGAATAGGTTGAAAAGCCATTAGAGAAATGTAGGTGCATGTAATCCTATAATTGACCATTAATCCAAAGAGAGCCTGGTCATTGAAGCAACTCCACGAAGATGTAGCCCAGGAGGGGTGAATTCCTTTATCAAATTTGTGTTATGAGTTGTTGTGTTTTACTTCTCTATCATTTACTTGTTGTATATGTGTTTTTAAACATCTAATTAACCTCATAAATTGCCCATAAAAGACACTCAATACTTGACACATAATTTCTCACATTTTGGTTAATTTGAGACAATCCTAAACACATATTTTTTTTAACACTGATGAGGGAGGTTGCATAGCATGAACAAGTTTGTCCAACATTCAGATTAGAGATTCATCTAGATGTTAATTTCAAATATTCTTTCCTTTCCAAAATTGTTGTGTGAAGGTGAAGCGAATCGACCTAGAGATATAGAAGGGGGTTGCTTGGATTCTTTGATGGCACAAGAGAAGTATATACTTCTTATTCAAAATGAGGAACTTGACATTGTGGAAATATCCTTGCTAGTTCTATAGCTCTGAATTTTAGGTATAAACAAATTTCCAATTTAGAAGAGGATTTAGACTCTCTCTCAAGGTATGTTTCTAGATAGTCATCTTTGTTAGTTCCAATATTCTTTCCTCCTCAAAATTGTTGTGTAAAGGTGAAATGGAGTTTATGGAGTTGAAGATGCAAAAGGGAGGATGTTTGGATTCTTTGATGGCATATGAGAAGTATATACTTCCAATTCGAAAGGAGAATATTGGCATTGTATATTACACCCTTGCCACTTCTATAGATTTGAATTCTAAGTATAAGAAAATTTCCAATTTAAAAGGGGATTCAAATAAGGATGTTTAGATAATGATAAAACAACTTTGAATGATGCACTCAACTAAAGGAGTTATTTGTTAAAGGTAGTCTTCAATTAGGTTTTTTCCCCAATTTACAAGATTCTATTATTGCGAAAATCATTAAATAAAGCCCAAATCTCATAGCTCTTAAGTTAACAAAATCCTAATCTCAAAGATAGGATGACAAAATCCATTCTACTGGATAGTTTCCTATCACCTCTTAAATTTTGAATTCTAAAAATTTTAAGGTGAAATTTTGATTAAAAACTCCCCCCTCATTATTTTATCTTGATTTAATCAATTCAACCATTAAAATAAAAAAATATGTTCTTATATTTTAGACCAATGCCCAAAAAAGCATATAATTATGAATATGGTTTTTTATAAATATTTTTCGCATACATGGAAGCTCTTCTTGAAAAAACCTAGTGGCCATATTGAACAAGAGATGTATATTATTTTACAGTCCATTGATATATATTTTAACATATTTTTATAATCTAAACTATTAAACAATTGAACAATATTAAACCCATAGCAATGACGAGTGTAAAGAATGCAAAGCCATCACTATCTTAAGTTCATTGTTGATTGAAATATAATATAAGAATGAAACTGGATATGAGATTAATTAGTCTATATTCATCTTAACTTTGGATCTATAAAGCACCAAGATGAATCAAATATCTCAAGTTGTAAACTTCTTTTTTTATTGAGAAACTTGATAAAAGGTTTGAGAAAAGTTTTGTGTATTGAGAGATTTGATCCTTTTAAATCCAGAGCTAAGATGGATCTAGGTTGGTTTAATTATTAATGATTATTAGAATTGATAATTATAATTATAATTATGAAATTTTATTATTTTATTTTATTTTACTTTTATGTAATTTGAGTGAGTAAACATATTTTAACTAACTAATTTATTTATTTATTTATTTTACTTTTACTTTTATTTTTGTGTCTTGAGAACTCCTCTATACACAACAATTAAGTTAAAATTGGTTGAGTCATGTAATTTTTGATATGATAGGTAATGAGTTACTACTCAAATTACAATATAGTTGATAATTTCATTACAAGAAATATCATGGGTTGCACAAAAACTTACAATATAGTTAGCAAGTTCATTACAATGAATACCATGGTTTACACAACTTAATAAAGTTAGACATGTTCATTACTACAAATATCATGGTGTAAGAAAACATGTAACCATGGTCATAAAAACACCTAAAATTTAACCATGGGCAATAACAAAACTGCATCCAAGGAGATTTTTAGAGCGGGAGTAATTATAATATTCCAAGAGCTCCCATCATTCACCTCCAAAATCTTCCAATTGATTATTTTTCAAAATCTATTATTTCATTTACTTTAAGCCAACTCTTAAGAGAAAGTTGAAAACCATGAATTTATTTTTAATGGACTTTAATTTTTTTGTAGGGGTTCTTTAGTCCTCTTCTTCCTATAAAACTAATTGTATAATATATGGTATTAAAATAATGTCTAGATCAACTTTAACCTAATATTAAACCATGGTCCATAACAAAATACCTAATTTAACCATACCCATAACAAAACACCTAACATTTAATTACGGGTCATAACAAAATTACATCTAGAGATTTCTATAGAAATAATTATATTATTCTCGTGGCTCCCATCTTTCATGTTAAAGATCTTCCAAGTGAATATTTTTCAAATTCAAATTTTTCATTACTTCATTCCATCCTCTAAGAGCATGCTAATAACTTTAAATTTACATTTAATGTATTTCCTTTTCAGGTAGGAATTCCTTAGTCCAGTTCATCATATAAAACCAAATGTAAAGACTATAATATTAAAGAAAGAGAGGATGCTAATTAATTCATCTCTAAGGATTTCCCATATAAAACTATACCCTCTATAATCCATGCAGACCATCTTCAAACCAAATCCTCTTACCATAAAATCAATAAAAATGTCACCTTTAGTGGTTCTATGCCTTAATGTGATCTTTCCTTCATCACATTCCTTTGGGTTGGGACAAAATTACTCAGTACTCTCTTAGATTAGCTTTAGTCTTGTCCCTCAAGTGTCTTGTTGCAACCTGGTACATAGGTTCCTTGTACAAGCATTGAGTTAGAAAAGGAGGCAAGGCAATAAGCACCTTCAATTATTGTGTTCCAGTAGTTTATGTGGCTAGGGTGATAGCATAATCTTGATGTCTCTTAAAAGGCCTTTGCAGAAATAAAGCTTTTAGATATAATAAAGTGAGAATCACAAAGTTCATAGTAAGATAAATGTCCTTTGTACTTATCTAGATCTATTGGTCGACCAAAGAATCATTGGAATAATATATTAAATCATCCTCCATTATCAATGGTCTAGAACCATATGGTTTATGAGAATAAGTGCTCATCCTAGTTTCACACACATTGTACACTAATGCATGCCATCTAGGATAAACAACCCATTTCTCCCTTCTTGTTTTTTAATGGGAGGGGCTAGTTCCCTTTAGAAGCATATACGGGCCCTCTTTTCTTTTACATATACCTGTCAGAACTATATGTAACTGACAGTCGTCACATTGGAATTCACATTACAACGTATATGCCGTAGGCGCAGCGGAACATATCAAGCTGGGACCAAATACACTGCAGCACACATCACCACAAGACTCGAACGCAGCCGGGGAGCGTGCAAACTGACTACCCAACCGCCACATCATGCATTCATGTGCAACAACCCATTTCTCCCTTATATGATGTCAAACACGATTTACCAAGCTGTGAAAATGATATTTGCGATTAAAAATGTTGGTCACACCAGTTAGGGTATACACTAAATCATGAAAAATAGACTAGCGATACAGAAAAGTTAAATAATCCTCCATGCAGATACCTGTTGTCACAACTTGATTTGTAGAGGAGCCATACAACTCTCCATAGTTCAGTTTGGGTAATTCATATATGGAAAAGGTTTAGAATGTCAGAGCCACTGCCAATTGTGTGCTTGAATTCCGATTTAAAAACCTAGATAGTTCACCTATGACATTTCTACGATGGATGTTCTCCAACATATTTAAGTTCCTCGAAGCCTATCTCAGGTGAACCACTTGAATTCATTCTTTAGCTAGCTGGAACATGCTACATAAAATTACAGTCGCCGATACCTCAAGCGGCCCTTCCCTCAATTTGTCGAGAGTTGTGTCATGCAACTTTTCACTTAAGGCGGTAGCATTCTTTCGAGTTAGTGGGAGATCCTTCATATGGGAGAGAAATGTGTAACCTACTCCATGGATGTGTTGGACAAGCAATTACACAACTAAATTAAATAAACACACAGCAGATCAAACATGCACAGAGAACACAACTTTTAACGTGGTTCACCGAACCAATCTGGGGTACGTCCACCAAACATAGGCATCAGGAATTTATTAATCAAACAGGAGATTACATAATTAAAAACTCATAAAACTCTCACCCTCTTAGCCAACATCCGAATGATTGCATGTTATATAGCATAGAGAATCTAACAGCCTCATTAACTCACTCACATCAAATATAGGAGGCATTAATCACCTCCCAACAACCTGGAGCTAATCTAGGAACTGAATTTCTATTGTTGTCATCAGCTGAGATTTTTCCTATCTTATTCCAAACATAAAATCTCAACAATCTCCACCTTGACAACAATTCGCCTGATGCCCTGTTATTATTATTTTATCTTTTCTGCAAGCCAAGAGAAGCCAAACACCAGCGTAACTTCTCTAACAAAACTGGTTTCGTGAACATGTCTACACAATTCTCCTTTGTATGCACCTTTTCCAGAGAGACTCCCCTTTCAGTGATAACCTGTTTTACAAAATGGTACTTG
>APFE030366850.1:71821-116814 GCA_000404065.3 Pinus taeda
CTTTGTACCTGTCTTCCATATCATTCACACCTCGTTTCAGCTTGAAGACCCATTTACACCCCACAGTTTTCCTGCCTTTCAGAAGCTCCACCAGATCCCATGTGCCATTCTTATTTAAGGCCATTATTTCATCCTTCATTGCTGCTTTCCACTTGTCACTTTTCGAACCTTCTATTGCTTCCTGATAGCACAGAGGTTCATTGTCATTAGCAGTAAATGCAATAGAAGTGACATAATCATCATACCTTCTCGGTGGCTATTTGATTCTTGTCGACCTCCTGAAGGATGTTTCTGGCGCTTCCTCGATTGGTTGACTACCATCTGTAGGAACTTCGTGCCGATCAGTATCTGAGACCTGTTCATGATCTAAACCTGAACCTTGTTCATGTTCTGATTCTGAAACCTGTTCATGACTAGTATCTGAACTATGGTCATCATGACTATCGTTAGAAGTGCTATCAAACTAAATGTGCTGAAAGTCAGATACATCATCCTGTTTCAATCGACTATCTACATCTAACTGTACAATAGAGGATTCATTAAACTTTACATATATGTTGATGATGATTTTTCGGGTAGTAGGATCCCACAATATATATCCCTTTGTTCCAACACCATACCCAACAAAGATATACCTTCTAGACTTTCGATCTAACTTAGTTCGCTGAATGTTTAGGCACTAGAGCATATGCTTCACAACCAAACACTCTGAGTTTAGAATAGTCACAAGGGTGTCCTTTCCATACCTCTTGCGGAATCTTGCAGTCTATCGCCGTCGATGGAGATCGATTTATCACATAACAAGCTGTTGCCACTGCTTTCGTCCACAACTCCTTCTGCAACCCGACGTTACTCAGCATACTCCTTGCTCTCTCGAGAAGAGTTCTTTTCATGCGTTCAGCAACTCCATTTTCTTGAGGAGTATAAATCGTGGTCTTATGCCTCTCGATCCCTGCATCCTTGCAATAGCTGTCAAACTCCTTGGAAGTAAACTCACCACCATTGTCAGTTCTTAAACACTTTATTGTTCTACCAGTGTTGTTTTCTACCAATGCTCTAAACTGCTTGAAAACTGAAAACACATCAGACTTTCTTTTCAACATGTAGAACCAAACCTTCCTAGAAAAGTCATCAATGAATGATACAAAATAAGACGAACCACCATATGAGGTTGTAGGGGCTGGTCCCCAAACATCTGAATTGATATAATCAAGTATGCCTTTACTAGTATGTTTGTCTGTTTTAAACCTTTGTTTACTTTGTTTACCAAACAGACAATGCTTACAAAAATCTAATTTTCCAGACTTCAAATTTGGAAGTAACTTGCGATCAGCCAAAATTTTCAACCCTCTCTCACTCATATGCCCCAACCTTTGATGCCATAAGTGAATGGAGTTACTGTCATGTGCAGACACAGTAGACACAAAAGCTGACCCAGTACCTCCTTCTAACTGAAATAGATTTCCTACTTTCTTAGCTTTCATAACTAGTAAGATGCCTTTGTAAATTTTCATTACTCCACCTTGAATTACAGTTTTATACCCATTTGAATCAAGTGCTCCTAATGAAATCAAGTTTTTCCTTAAATCTGGTACACGCCTCACATCAGTTAATATTCTAGTTGTCCCATCAAACATTTGTAGTTGTATGCTCCCAATCCCAACAATATTACATGTTACATCATTACCCATGTACACAACACCATCATTAATTGATTTATATTCCTTAAACCATTCTTTATGGATACACATGTGGTTTGATGCCCCGGAATCTAACAACCAATGTTGACCATGATTTGACACATTAACTGATAATACTTCATCACTCATACCTGAACCAGATGTCGAACCTGTATCTGTCGTATTCGCCTCCTTTTTCTCTGTCGAAGACTCTGCTTTTGAAGTTTGCTGCTGACGCTTCCAGTAGTCCTTCTTTAAATGCCCTGATTTGCCACAAAACCAACACTTTAGCTTACTCTTCTTCCATTTTGACTTTGAACGTGAGTCGCTCGGCTTCCTGGGGCGTCTTTCTTTCGAACGACCTCTAACCATCATAGCTTTTGATGTAGAGGTTTCAGAATGCGACTTCCTCCTTGTTTCTTCTAATAATAAGGATGCAACTACATCATCAAACTCAATAGTTTCTGATGAACTAAGACTTATAGAAGTAACAAAATGATCCCATGACTCGGGCAACGAGCACAATAAACTAATAGCTTTATCCTCGTATGGTATTTTTACTTCTATACTTTGTAATTGCACAAGAAGAGTATTAAAAGCATTTAAATGATCAGTAATCGATGTACCTTCCTTCATTCGCAAACCGTACAACTGTCGCTTCAGGAGAATCCTATTGGTTAAGGATTTGGTCATGTACAATTTCTCCAGTTTCGTCCACAAACCAGCAGTTGTTGTCTCCGACACGATATTAAGCAGGACATCATCAGCTAGACACAGTCGAATAGCACTTATCGCTCTTTCATCCATCTCAGCCCACTCACTATCTGTGATGTTGTAAGGCTATTTGGCCTTGCCCAACAACGCCTTTTCCACGCCATGTTGGACAAGTAAATCATGCATTTTTACCTTCCAGATCTCAAAATTATTCTTGCCATTAAATTTCTCAATTTCAAACCGGGCACTTTGAGTTTTCGCCATTTGTATCAAAAAACACAATAATCTCCAAAACCAATACTTTAAATACTAGCAATTTAAAAACAAACTTCCTATGCCTTTGTTTTTACACAACAAAAAAACTGACTTATTTTTGTGCAAAATTACAGTTCAAAATACCTTCGCGCCAGCATTAAAAAATAATACCTCAGGGCAGCAAATAAACAACCTCAGCAGCATATCCCCACCAGCGAAATCAACATTTAAAGACCACCGCCAAAATAAAAAACAATTCCCTGCTTCTGGCTAAAAAACGCTGCAATATGCATGCACACTTAGATGCCTTTGTTTTTACACAACGATGGCTTCCCAAGGCACTACTTACTAGCAGACAGATCAATCTAACATTCAAATCGTATGATATCGCAGTCGATTTTTCACATTCGGTATTTTAATTCATTAACATGAAATTTATCCCATGATACAGGGCGACTTATCATTTATTTGGTGTCGTGCTGACTTTTAAAACCTGACCAATCAATGAAGATTATATAATATGCTAAGTTCTTACACAGCCCCCGGACATACCAGTTACGTCCACAGAACTGTCTCCTACAAACGTATACGCAACAATATACGCCCACAGAACTGGTATATGCCACAGTATACGCAACAGTTACGTCCACAGAACTGGTATACGCAATAGTATACGCAACCGGTTTGGAAACAAAACTTTAGGGCCGGGCGATCCAATGATTCTATCTTAAACTTATGTATAGTGTGGCATGAAATGAGCACGTTCAGTAGCGTGTGACCTCTATTCTTCCATATACACATACATCACGGAAGAAATGAGTAGCAATCAACCTTCTATTTTATCCGAATTACAGTTTTTAAAGCCATAGGCAACACATGGACACTGACAAAACATTGTTTTGATATTAAGCCTGAGTGATTTCTTTCAGCGTATATTATGAAACTATCGATCAACTAAATTCAATATACTGCCCATTTAATGGATGCCAATTTACTGCACCTGAGAGCAGCCAGCTTCATCGATCCGTCAACTCTGCGCACTGCTTCATATCCGACGAGTGAGGGATTTCTTTGTCTCCTGGTCTCCACTCACCAGCGCTCCAGCACCAGACGGTCTCCACGCACCCGCGCTCCAGCACCAGACGGTCTCCACGCAGGTATAGAACTTTCACTTAGCGCTAATCCACGATCTACACGCAGCAACAAACATCCATGCACCAACGCTAATGCACGACCAGCGCTCAGCTGTGCTCCAACATCGCTCTGATACCAATTGTTGGACAAGAAATTACACAGCTAAATTAAATAAACACACAACAGATCAAACATGCACAGAGAACACAGCTTTTAACGTGGTTCACCCAACCAATCTGGGCTACGTCCACCAAACATAGGCATCAGGAATTTATTAATCAAACAGGGGATTACATAATGAATACCTCATAAAACTCTCACCCTCTTAGCCAACATCCGAATGATTGCCTGTTATATAGCATAGAGAATCTAACAACCTCATTAACTCACTCACATCAAATATAGGAGGCATTAATCACCTCCCAACAACCTGGAGCTAATCTAGGAACTGAATTTCTAATGTTGTCATCAGCTGAGATTTTTCCTATCTTATTCCAAACAGAAAATATCAACAGGATGTTATGAATTTAGGTTTGGAAAAACCAGTGAGGTACTGACAAAAATCTTCGTCATTTCTTGCAGTTATTCACTTGACAAAACTCTCCCTCATTTCTTGTAGTTATTCACTTGTCCAAAAGAGAAAGTGTAGATGCACATCGAACTTCTCCCTCTGGCGGAAGAAGCACTTGAATAGTGATGATTTCAGGTTGTAAATCCTCTCCGTTTTATGTGTTATAGAAATACAAATAAATCAAACCCTGATAAATATCGCCAACCCATCAACCCTTACTGAAACCACCAAACTTATTAAACCATGAATATACGACTTCTTTGTTGTTGGTCAAAATCCGAAGTCTGTGGATAATTTTGATTGAGTAAAAATGCTTGCATAATACAATGTCTCTTCTATATTAAATTGGAGAGCACTTCTAAATTTGAAAATGTTTGCATAATAATAATATAACAGTATAATACAATGTCTCTTCTATATTAAATTGGAGAACACCTCTAAATTTGAATAGAATTTCAAAAATAAATATTTTAATATATAAATTTGCATATTATTTTTATATTGGTTATTAAAACGTAATTAAAAAAGATAAATTTTATAAAGAAATTTGATTATAATGATCCTAAAATTTCATATTTAATATTTTTAATTTAAAAGTATATATTTAATTCATTTATGCTAATAACGAAATGTATATTTAATTACTATTTCTTTTTTCTAGTTTGACCTTTAATATTAATTTAAATTAGCATATATTTTTATTTAAATAATTAATTAAAAAGTATTAAGATAAGTGGCAATTAAGATTATCAAAATTTTATTTAATCAAAAGATAAAGTAGTTTGACAAATATTTTGAAATTTAGATAGAAATTGATTTTCATCTCCAAACATTTTAATATCACAAAGATAACAAATTATTTCATCTCATATTGTTGTGGAAATAACAATGTTTAGATTTACCATGGAACTCATGAGAATTTGTTCTTATTTTAACAATGTTTATTCTATTAGTCAAGACAGAGATTTTCTTTTGAAATTTGAGTGATCACCTCCTTATAATATCTTACCTTTAGTTTTTTGTATAACTCTTTATCACCCCTATAGTTTTGGTTTAAATTTTGATCTAATAATTTTTAATATTGTCTAATTTTTCAAAATTATCACCTCCTTTATCTCCCAATCATACAACCAAGATTGAGCATTCTCATGCCATCTCCACTTGAGTTGAAGGTGGTGGTTTGTAATTTTAGGAAACCTATTGACTTCCATCTTGCTTAACATCTTCTTATACAGAAGATACCTAATCATAATCATGCTTTCAATGGGGGAAAGGTTTGCTTCAATGAAGAGGATAGGATAGAGTGTAGTTCATTCGCTCCATAGATTGTAGGTTAGAAATTGATTTTGGATATGTTTTATCTCCCTCCATAACTTTATGGAGATATTGTATACTTAAACCTCACATCCATATAAAATAACATGGTGACGAGTCTAAAAAAAGAGCCATATTTTTTCTTTTAATCCCATATCCAAAGAGTCAATGACTTACAATCATTTTGAAGTCCATAATAAGCTTCCCTTTCTCCATTCATCCTTTTCTCAAAGTTACGATTCGATTTGAACTTGTGATGGATATGTACTCCAAGATATTTGTATGAAGAAACTTCCTCCAAGTTGTTGTTGTCACATATGAAGGTATCATATGCAATCTTTTTGGATTTAATTATCATGACTGAAGTATAATATGCAATCTTTTTGGATTTAATTATCACGACTTATTTTTATCAGTATTAACAGTCATTACTCATCTTGGAACAAAATCTTGGAGGATAAGGATCTTTAGTTGTTTACCAAGATTGTAAGGACTCCTCTCCAAAAGGACAATGTCATCAACATAAAGGAGAAGAGTAGTGAGTATACAAGTAACTATGGGGCCAGCACAACTTATTTTTTCCAAACACTCTTCTAGCTTATCAATGTATATGCCAAAAATTCGCAGGGGACAAGAGACACCCTTGCTTGACTTTGATATTGCAATTAATTTCTTTCAACCAACCCTTAGTGGTCCTAAACTTGGCAATAACATTCTCATACAACCTCATCACAACAACTCTTAACTCAACAGTACCCATTATCTCTTCTAGCCTCTTCCAAAGGTTTGTTCTGAGAACAGTGTCAAAAACTTTTCTAAAGTCAATAAAATAAAAAAGATATCAATTTTATTATTGTAACACTCCTTCTCAATGATCTTAAGAGTAGCAATGTGATCCACTTTTGAATGATATATGTTAAACCTAGCTTAGCATTTAGCTCTTTTATCATGAAATTTTAGGCATTCTTCTTTTCCAAAATAATTTTGTATAGCTAGGCTAAAATGGGGCTAATCATAATGATCTTATAATTAAAGGGAATGTGTTTATCTGTACTTTTTAAAGATAGGTACAATTAGGTTTTGTTCCAATATCTAGGGAAGTCTTGCTTTATTGTCAAATTAAATAACTTGTGTGAGAGAGGAATAAGAGTAAGATCTACTATTTTAAAAATAATTATCCTACATGTAAACATCCTTTTTTTGTAACCTTGGTAAGACTATATTTTCATCATGTTCAACTTCTCACCCCGATTGGAGATAGCACAAGATTTGAACCCAAGGCTCCAACTGAACTACCCCAAGCGAACTACATATAAACACCTTACCCCTAAACTTATTACTTTCTTAAGAGTAAATTTATTTCATCCTAATTACCAAATTTAGGCGTATTTAACCTAAAAATTTAAAAATTCGATAATTCAGTTCATTTTTTTTGCAATTTGTACTTTTCAGAGCATTTTCAGAGCAAGCCTTCCAATTTCTTCACCTCATTTTCATCCACCATCTGGTGTTTTGAAAACGTTCATTCTGAACATCCCTTTTGAATCCAAAGCGATCCTTCATCTTCAACGCAGACGATGCCATTCGCTGCAGACAACGTCGCTTTCGTTCAAGGGACGATTGATGAGTTTCGAATTGAAACTCCTAAAATGCAAAATAATAATGCCCATGCGTCTTCAAATTAAATTAATGAAATGGAAAGAAAATAAAAAATAGAGGATGTCAACCACTTTCAATAGGGGATCTAAGAGGTTGAGTAATGATTTCATCATATGTTATATGTTAGGTCTTCAACCATTTTCAATAGGGGATCTAAAATAACTGAAGTATGTTGTTCTTTATTCTTTTGTTATGGAATATGTTTTAATTTTTATATTAAACATAAAAAATTATTTTAGTAAACATTAAATTAAAAAATATAAAATAAAATTTTTGATATAATTTTCATTATTATACTTTTTGTTACTCCAACTTTCACCCTAAGTAAAAAGTTTGAAAAGATATTCTCATTTTATGTGGAGGAGTGAGTTTATATTATTTATTATTAGATATTCTATTTTCAAATATTTTTTGTTTATTTTTAAATTTAATATTATTTATTTATTAGAACGTGTTGCTTTTCTAATAAGAATGACTATAATCTATTTGTTGTTTTTAAACACTTTATGGGAATAGAGTATGTGGGTTTTAGGTTAGTTAATTAATTTGGTTTAGATATTCTTGATTTATTTATTTTTAATTAATTATTAGGAAATTAGTTGTATCAATAGTGAACAACCTTATTAAATATTAGCTATTAATTAAGTAATTAACAACTCTAAGAATTTGGACTTCTCATTTTTTCTAGTTACATTTTTTTACAAATAGTTATCTTCATAAATATTAATATCTAATTTTATTTGCAATTTCCAACATGATTATTAATTGATTAACAAACGACTTTAAGAATTTGGGACTTATCATTCTACTCACCTCTTTTGATGAGAAATTCTTTTCATTGATATCGACATCTTGCAACTTTGATTGTATGGTTGAAATCAATTTTTGAAATTGTTGAATTGAGGTTGAATAAATATACTTGCTAATTTTTCCGACGAATCAAACCGATTCAAACATAAGCAAAGTTTTTTGGTAGAAATCACATGAGAGAATTTTTTGACCGACCCATTTTGAACTAACAAGTATGGTTCATCATCTAGTCTTGATGATGAACCACAATTGTTGGTTCCAAAAGGGTTGGCCAAAAAATTCTCTCATGTGATTTCTACGAAAAGACTTTGCTTAATTCATTATGGATCAGGAAAACTTGAATACAGAAATTCAAACTTGCAATTATACGATAAACAATTTCTTTTTTCCAATAAATTTATTTAAAATAATAATAATAATAATAATTAAATTAACTTAAAAAAGATATTTGATCAACCCTTTTTAAAACACCCTGGAGGCGAAGCTTATATAAAAGCATTTTATGATCTTGTCACCAATTTTGTTTATTTCCAAGCACGTCTATATTTTTCTCCGTATTAAAATACATTTTGTGAGGTTAACGTCCCACAGGAACGTGCTTTATAAATCAGAAATCGTCATTTTGACGTTTAATTTTGGATTTGTCCCATCAAAATTTATAGTACCTTTCTTTAAGTTAAAAACACCAAAATTAGACTAACCCCAGGGTCATAACGCAAATGCATACAATACTTTTATCTCACATGGCAATGGAGCCTGACACACTTTCATAGATTTGAATCGTATAAAAAAGTATTTGGCTATAGTCCTTTGGTATATTTGAACTTTATGAAGGGAGATCTCACCCTAGGCAACTAAGAACAACTACATTGTAATCTAGGTGTTACATTCAAGGAATTGACTAACCAGTCTACATCAAGAATGTGAATTCAACCATCAAAGTGTAAGCTAGTACTTGATTGAAAAATACTAAAAATATACATGCATTGTTTGGTGTGTATAAAGCTGAGAAGGGGTGGTGGGCTTGTTTTTTGTTCTTTAGGCTTCCTCAATTGTTCCACACTCTCCCGCTTGTTTGATTTTCCCATCTTCCAACATCGATGAAGAAGTGCGATCAAGAAATAAAAGCAGTCGAGGAACGACTGGTGACATGATTGGCAGTTGCAGTGTTTAATTCAAAAACATTATTGTCGAGGCTTATCAAAAGTCACACCAAATCAGAAATAATGGTAGGGGTAGGGCTCCCTGCTGCAAAAAAGTTGGGCTCAAGAAGGGCCCTAGATGCCCAAAGAAAATCATAGGCTCGTTACTTACATACTGTATCACAACCATGGAAGCTGGAGGGCTTTGCGGCAGAAAGTTGCCCACTGATATAAGAAAGAGCTCAAGATTACAATGGGCTAACTCTCTAAGACCAAATATCAAGGGGAAAAATTCAGCCTACAGGAAGAGAAGAGAAGACTATTATTCAACTTCATGCTCTATTGGGAAATAGGTGGTCTGCCATTGCTACTCACCTTCCCAAGAAAACAGACAATAAGATAAACCTTAAACTCATTCAAAAGAGTAGTTGCTCTCATGTTATTTTCTTGAAAAGCAAGGATGGTTATTGATTTGAGGCTCTTGCAATCTATATTATGTGTGGTGTTGCCTTGCGGAGTCATTGCATACAAATTTTTGGAATCAATGTTTTGAACCATTCTCATGGTTCATGAACCACGAAAGATGGTTTGAAACGTCTATTGGAAAAATTTGTATATGATAACTCCAGAAAACAAAACCACAACCAAAAATAAGTCACTAAAACTAAATATTGGAGCTTCCTAGTGAGCTTTCCCTCATCATTTACTTCAAAATCGACATGATTTACCCATTTTCAAGTCCCAAGTAAGTTGCCTTCTTCATTCAACCAGTTTCAATCTCATTCGGTTGTTGTTTTTTTATTTCTTTCTTAGTATTTGTTTTATATGAAATAAATGTTGTGAAATTATACAAGCTTTCCAAAATGAATTTCTATGAGGTCCATTCTTTTACAGGAATAATATATCATGTCATATTAAAAAATGTCTTAAATATTAGAAAAATAGCTTATTTATTCCATAATGAAGTGCTTAATTACCATTTTGAAAAACCCATGCTTATTTTGACTATTTTTGTTTTTTTAGTGGCCTTGCTCATTTTGACTAAAAATAGCTTGTGATTTATTGTATAATGAAGCACTCAATTACCATTTTGAAAAGCCGAGGCTTATTTTGACTATTTTTGTTTTTTTGAGTGCCTTGGCTTATTTTGACTAATTTTGTATTTTGAGTTTTTTACTAAATGTTCTGAAATCAACTTTATTTTTACCGTAGTGAATTTCTCTTTAAAAAAAATAATTATATAGTTATTAAGCTAAACTTCTCTTACAATGAAAATAATTATTAAAGATGTTACAAACTCATATCTATTTAACATACCTATTTAGATTGTCAGCCACTTAATATAATTGCATTTGGAGGATTCAACTCGTACTAAGTACATGAATAGAATAAGTGATGGTATTGTCTAGGGCAATGTTTAATAGGAAGGATTTCTTTGTGTAATTGGTTGGGTTGTATATTCTGTCTATATGAGGACAATAATGTGAATCTAATTTTTTTAAATGAGGAAATCATGGGCTCATATTTAAGATGTTATGAAAATGATTAGTTAACAATGTTCAAATGCACATGATGAGTTGATTACCTTGTAGATAGATTGCAGAGTTTACCTCATAGATTGCAGAGTTTGCTTTGTCTTGACATTTTTGAACGTCATGGTTTTAGGAATAACGTGTTCCAAATATGTGTAATGGATATCAAATTAGTTGAAAGGATATACAAATATTTTTAAAAATATTTAGCTATCATTACTAGATTTATTATTCAAGTAGTTCAAGTAGTTCACAATTGGTTGAAAGTGCACTTATAGGAATTAAAGTTATCTTGGTATAAATAAAGATTTCAGTAAATAAAATATGTGGTGAGTAAATAAAAATGTGCGTGCCCATCTTTAAATAAAATATTTGGTGAAAATAAGTTATTAAGAAATACTTAAACATGTAATTATATGTTTAATCAATTTGACATATGTAGTAGATTATTGGATTTAAGTAAATTATAAAAAGGTATAGTAGTTAAATTATTGATATTTAAAAAAAATAACTCTATCTCATTTACTTGCAGTTGAGAATCCTCTATCATCTTAACTATACGGCTTTCTTTAGTTTCTTTTACATGTCAAAATTTATGTACATAATCAAAATTATTAACTCCCAAAGGCTAAAAAGCTTTATAAAATCTTAAAAATATGGTTGTATATTAGGTGGAAACACATTAGGAAGAAACAAGGCACTCCAAAAGGGATATTAAAGGAAGTGGAGACATGGTGAAACACATATGCTCAAAAGAAACAAGGCACTCTCATATGGAGATTAAAGGAAGTTGAGATGAAGGAATAGTTGTAATAGAATTTCTAGATAAGTGGAAGTCGACACTCATAAATTTAAGTAGAACCTAAAAGGAAAAACATGAAAAATACCAAAATAGCATCAAATTTTCATTTGACCAACAAAGAGGATTTGAAATTCCAAATCTGCATGCTGTGAACATCTTTCTACTAATTTTCTAAGAACTTCAGTGTTTTTTATATATTTTTAATTAACCTTATTTAAAATTTAATAAAAAATTATAAAAATATATATATTTAAATATGAAAATTCCATAATCCAAATATATCTAAAAACTAAATTTAATTAAACATTAAAATTATATTTTAAACGGGAAAAAACTAAAATTTCGCTGAATATTTTATTAACAAATTTCCACTAAAACATAGAAAGTTGGGCTGCGCCTTTTCTAGAGGTTTATGATTTGTCTCCAAAATAGGTTTGGCGGTGCTCTTGAAGGCTCGTTGCTGAGACTGCAAAGCGTGTATAGCGTGCGAGTCGCGGTTCCAACTCCCTCACGTTCCCTCCTCTATGTTATTATTGGGTTAACATAATTCGGGGAATATTGTCTATATTTGTGGTAGTTTAATTAGAGGGAGGAATTGCTGGGAAAGTTATGGAAATTCCAATCATATTTAGAGAAAATTTGGTAAGAATTTTTGTAAATCCAAGTTATAGTTGTTAAATTTCAAATTTTTATGTGTTCTCGACATTTTTGATGGTGCTGAATCCATTTCCACCATCAAAAACACAATTCAAACACTGTCTACAAAATTTTTTGAAATTGTTTTACCCAAATTCGACCACTTTTGACCCTCCAGACAATTCTCCTGCCTCAGTAAAAAACTCATTATAGTTAATGAATATTGTTCCAACAATTACATAGCAGTTAAACTGAATTTAATTCCATTATATATTTTGAAATATTCTAATAAATATGATAAATAACTTTACAGAATATTCCTGAAATCTATTTACATAAGGATGCTTTCCTAATTATATAGGATTATTGAATGTTATAATAATGGTATGATAATGGATGTCGGGAGAGGTTTAATTTTTTTATATTTAATCATATTTTTTTTAATATTTAATCAAAGGTTTTTTTTAAAATAAAAATAAATATTTTTAAATAAATAAATAAAATCTATATTATATTAAAAACTAAATTTTAAATTTTTATTATAATTTGATTAAAATAACATGGTAAAAATATTTTATTTATTCTTAATCATAAATATAATATGAAAATTTTAGATGTAATATTAATATAATTTGATATCAATTTAAAAATAATAATAATAATTAGAGAAAGAAATTTCTATTTACTGTGAGTGTATATTTTTATATTTTTTAAATAATATTAAATATCTATGTTAATTAATCTATTTTAATGTTGTTGTTGTTGTGTTTGTTATTTTTTCTTAGAAAAGTAAAAAAATTAAAATTAATGTTGAACATAACAAAATATTTTAATATCTAAAAAATCAATTATTTCTAACAAAAAAATTGCAATCCATTAATCTTAATATATTAAATTAATATATGGCATTTAAAAAATGTAATATACCTCATAATTAAAATATGCCGCGTTAAGTAATATTGATGTGTATTTAAAATATATTAATAACAAAGAAATGCGTAGACCAAAAAATTCTTTCATGTGAATTTTACGAAAAGACTCTGTTTAATTCATTATGGATCACAGATGCTTGAATACAGAAACAAAGAAACATTTTAATATAAATAATATAGTTCATAAATAAAATACTTAGATGTCTAATTAAGTACTAGCACAACTACATCAATAAATGTGGTTCATAAACATCAATAAGAGTATATCAATCACATGTATAATCACATTAATAAATGTGGTTGATATAAGTTGATAGACTTCAATCATATAGATTTAATGTTTATATTAATATTGATAGTTATAAATATTTATTATAATAGTATAAAATATATTATTTTTTATAAAATATTGTTATTGTTATATTATAATTAAGATAATAATATAATTATAATTTCTAATATTATTAATATAATTTAATAATTTTTGTTATGTTATAATAATTACAATATTAATCCCAAGTGTTCATAAACTCTTGTGATTAATATTATTAACTTAAGGGATTAATAAAGTTTTAGGATTATCAGGGGAGGGAGGAGTAGGAGGGGTGTTAATAAGCCCCAACAAAGAAACAAAGATGAAATTTGCATGGGAGTTAGGGAAACCCACCAATAATCAAGCAGAATAACTCACTTTGTGACAAAGATTAAAAATAACCCTAGAAAGAAGAATTGATCATCTCATTGTAATGGAAGACTCAATGCTAGTTATTCATAAATTCCATAAAGCAAAAGCTATGGTAAAAAAAAATTGCCCCACCAAGATGAGTGAATATGGAATCAAATCCTAAAATTTGAATTTATATCCTTCTCCCATTTTAAAAGAAAAAATAATAATATTGCAAATGAACAAGCTAATATAGGGGTAGGCCTTGATCATGGCTCTCTTCTCCTAGATCGAGGTGCATTATCATTCCAATGCATTCCATGTATCTCATCCATCCACTTGAGGAGTAAATCTGATCAGACAAAGCATCAAGTGAGGGATATGTTGCCGAGAATTCGCAATTGCAGTCAATTTTTGGAGTTTGAAAACATTTAATTCTCTCTTATGGTAGTTGTGAAAGAAGTGGGGCTCTCCACTGGCTATAAATGGTAAGCGTTGAGGCTAGAGCTGCATAAAATATTTGTCAAAATTCATTTGCAAAGGAGCATGGCGTCATTGAATGTTGAGGGTGGTGAATGTTTGGAGCAGGCAATGATCATGATGGAGGAACGCATTAGCATGCTAGATAGGGTTGGGGAGAAAATTGTTTTGGAGGCACGCTCCCATTTCTCATTGGTTTCAAGGGAAATAAAAGCACTGTGCAAGAATATGGAGAGGATTCGCCTTCTGGTGGAAATATTATCCACCAAAGTTGATAATTTGACTCTGAAGCTTGACAGAATTGAGGTTGCAGTATAGACAGTGACAGTGGGAGTTCTGAAGGATGTCCTAGCCATGAAGGAGCCATCCTCTCCAAGAACAATTTCGTCAAGCGAGCCTAAGGAGAAGCTTCCAAAAATTCAAATGTAGACATAGGAAGAAAATGGGAATCAAGTTGCAAACGAACAATCACGAATGTAGTTATCTTTTAGAAACTATCCTCGTTTAATGTTATGTCGAACAGTATTATATAATGGCTCTTTTTGGAGACTATATAAGATAAATTATGTTATAAGAATAGTAGGCTAGGCAAGGTAGTAGTAAAACTCTTTTTGAACAATTATGGAGCATGAAAGGTGATATTATGTCTATGATTGTAAGGTTTCTAGATTGTATAGTAGATTTTGATTAATATAAGCTACTTGTTCCTTTAAAAAAAATGAAGCTTTAGGATTATTAATATTATAAAACCAAGGGATTAATAAACCCAAAGTTTTAATATTATAAACTCAAGGGATCAATAAACCCATGGGATTCTTAAACCTAAGGGATTATTAATATTGTGAACCCAAAAAATTAATAAACTCAAATGATTATTAATATGATAAACCCAAAGAACAAATAAACCCATGGGGGCTTTGCTCAATGAAACTTTGACACATCATGTGTGTTCGTGGCATATTAAACAATACCCTTAATTTGATTACATACTACAAAAATACCTTTAAAAATCACATTATTTAACCCCCTACCAATACGAACCCAATATACCTTCTCAATTTAAAAGACCCCTACTTTCAATAGACATTGTAGCCATCCATTTTTCATTAACATTTTGTATACCCCTAACATCCCTTCAGATTAAGGGGGGGGAATGTTGAGACCTAATCAGAGGGATTAGGTGTACAACTGTAATTAATGTAAATAAATAATAGAGAAGATAGAGAGTCATCGGGAGTTGAACCGAATAGTCACTCCCTCTTGTATATAATAATGAACAACCTGAATGAATAAATGAGTTTTGATTTGAGGAGTTACCTCCTGGTCTGACATGGTATCATAACAGGTGACATTTTTTGGCTTCCTTTTTTAATTTGTAACTCCTATTCTGTTTTTCCTTTGTTTTGCATCTTTTGCAGGCTAACATTTTTGCCAAATCCCTGTGAGATCTCATTTATCATTTAATACATTCGTTGAAGTGTGTTGCATTGGAGCTAGTTGTTGAAGCCAAAGGTGATGTAATGACTTGGATTTCCTCCTGCTCTGAGTATGGTATATATACCCTTTCGCATCGGATAACCATATATCCTTTCTCGTATTCACATATATCCTTTTTCATATTCCCTTGAGCCGAATCTCAAGTATTATAAACCCATATATATAAATATCATCGGGCCCACTTTTTAATCACATATCGTAAATCTCTTGCCTTGATCAATACCGATGCATGTTTGTGATGTGATCATACCCTTCATTAAGCCTGCTCGGACATAGTTCCTGAGGTTTCACTTTATCTGACTCGTTCTGCACTGTTGATTTCAACCTCCAATTCTGACGAATGACATTGATTTCGCGAGGGACCAGTTGCACGGCGGTTACCTGCCTGAAAAGTGCCTTTTAATCTCCACTGTTGATCATCACCTCCAAATCCGACGGTTTATAGTGATTTCAGGTGCATTAGTTGCATGAGAATTACCCGCCCGATACAAGTGGTTTTTCTCTCTCCCCTAGTCACTACATGTCAATCACTTAGTGGAATCAGGCACTCCCCTCTCAATACCACTTACTGTTTTTTATCCACTTGAAACCCTGCTTGTAACATGAAATCCACCTTTAGCCGTGGTTATTGCCTCGACTTGTTTTGCTTGTAATAACCATTGATCGCTTACCATTGACGACCCTCCTCCGTTCATCTCCTCTGCTCATCTCCTTCATTCATCTCTACCATACAATGCAACAAAAGAACTACAGCTACTGTCAGACTCGGATATTCGGGTGAACATTGAATGTTGTTAAGTTGAACATTGTTGGTATAACAATCATTTTACGAGTAAAATTTTGCAGCAGCAATATTTTTCTCCACTGTGCACAGATTTTACAATGCATTCAATTATATCTATTGTGGGAGTAGTTCTCAATGGAAAGGAGAATTATCATGACCCTCACAGAAAATCCAACACACACTCATTTTTAATGAGCTATGGAAAGGAGTGTGTGTTAGAGAAGGAGACGAAGCGCTAGTCCTTCCTACCTCATATAAGAAGCTCGCCATTTGGGAAAATAAGAACAGCAAAGCCTATGCATTGATTGTAGCATCAATAATGAAGAGGTGAGTCGACACATTTTGCCATTTTCAAATGCTTTCGAAGCCTTACAAAAGCTGAAGGAACTCTATGAACCACACTTTGCACTTGAAGTTGTTCAACTCATGATTAAACTCTTCACCCTTGAATTACAAAATAATGATCCTCTTGCTCTTGCATCCAAAGTAAAATCTATAATGCATGATATCAAAGTCACTAAGGTCGAATTGGATATTCCTCTGATCACTTTTCTCAAGTCACTTTATTCTAGTTACTTCAATTATCTTGAGTCATTGCAAGCAAATGGAAATCTCAAAGATATTACCTTTGACTCTCTTGTGAAAAAATTTGCTGAAAGAGAGAGCTTTTGGAAAGAAGACAACCCCTGAATCTTCTAAAGAGGTTGTGCACCTTGCTCATAAAGAAACGTATCTTGCCCAAGATTCTTCCAAAGGAAGAGGTTGTCGGAGAGGAATAGGAAGATATTTCAGATGCAGGGGGAGGGCAGACACTCTCAAGGAGAAAAGTCAAATTTGCACTACATACGCTGCAAAAGAAATGGATCTAGTGATGCCTCCACATGCAAGTTACCTTGTGACAAAATTGAGTAGCAAAGAAACTAACCCAAAGGTAAACCTAATGCCACAGACAAAGGTAAAGCACCTGAATCCACTCATTATGTTGTGGAACAATGTAATATTGGAGTAAATGGAGACTTATTTAATGCTTCACTTGCTTCTTCGAAAAATGATTGGTTGCTTGATTCAGGACAAACTTTCCACATGACTTTTAGAAGAGATTTTTTTGAAGAATTTATTGACAATGTTGATAAAGTAGTATACTTTGCAGACAATCAAAACTCAAGCCATCAGGGATTGGTACAATCAGGCTTAAATTGCCTGGTCTTCTAGACTTTCTTCTGCATCATGTTTTATATCTCCCACAACTAAGGAGAAACTTGTTGTCCTTGGTCCACATTTGCGAGAAAGTTCACTCCATTCATATGTTTGATGGCAAGCTTGAGGTGATAAAAGCATTTGACCACTCACTTGTCATGACGGAGATAGAAGAAGAAAGGCTTCTCTAGCTGCAGGGTACCTCTGCTCGTGCACAAAATTTCTCATACAATTCTCATTATGAAGAAGGTACATTTCCATCAAGTTTATTATGGCATGCTAGATTTGGACACTTGAACTATGATAGCCTCTGCTTGTTGAAGAAAAATGGTGTTACTGGTTTGCCTACAATTCCTAGGATGCTTAAGCAATGTGATGCTTGCATTCTAGGAAAGCATAGCAAACAATCCTTTCATGATTCACACTCTAAAGCACATAGAAAACTTGAACTCATTCATTCAAATTTATGTGGTCCAATGCCTGTCTCTTCTGCAAATGGAAATAAATATATGATGACATTTATTGATGACTACATCAGAATGTGTTAGGTTTATTTATTGAAGAACAAATCTGATGCTTTTCAAACATTCAAGAACTTTCATGCATGGATTGAAAATGATGCACAATCTCATATTGGCTCCATTCGCACTGATAATAGAAAAGAATACACTTCAAATGAATTTGAAAACTATCTTTGCCAACATGGGATCAAACATCAAATAATTGTGCCTTATAATCCCCAACAGAACGGAGTAGCTGAAAGAATGAATAAGACAATATTAAATATGGTACGCTCCATGTTGTTCTTCAAAAATGTAAAAATGATATTTTGGGCTGATGCAGTTCTATGTGTTGTATATATAAAGAATAGATGTCCATCTAATGCTATAAGAAACAAGACTTCTTATGAAATGTGGTATGGGCACATTCCTTTAGTAAAGCTTAATACCCTACTTTGTCTAACATGAAATTTGTGTTCATTATGTCCTATAATGTCTATGTAAGTGTTGTGTTTATGAAATCCTTAGTGACCATTTTGTTACTAGGTAGTTCTTTATTGATTTCTTCATTTACAGTTGTGTTTTCTAGTCTCTCTTCACTAGTTTATGGCATTCCCAATATTGCTCGTAAAAACCCAAATAATCCTAGACCCAAAATATTTTATCCAACACCCAACAATTTGGCTACACTCAAACAATTTTAAGCCACAAAAATGTCACCCAACAATTTCCCTTCCCTCATGTAATTTCAGGCCATAAAAACCAGTGAAAACAGTTCAACAAATAATATGGTGCAATTAAAATAATCCTCAAACCGAACATCATAATTTAGTAGCTCTATTTATAAAAATGTTCAAATTGAATTTATCATTGAAGTTTCCACATAAACATACAACCCATAGCACTAAAGTGTTGAAGAATATAGGGCAATGAGATGTAGAGTGATTCTTTTGGACTAGATAACAATTTGTTAAGTATTTTTACAATTTGTCTTTGTTATCTTAATCTTCTCCATCTCTTATTAATGCATGTATCTAAGCTTCATAAAATTGATATCAAAACATAAAACAAGAACACAAGATGTTGGCTCTCTTCTAGGGCCAAAACCTCTCTTCTCTTGAGAGGAAAACCCTTCGATAAGTTTTCTCTTATTGAAGTTTTTTTCTTAATCAATGTCAAACCCTAGACCCTTGACTATAAGAGTCTCCAAGTACAATTCAAGTCATTCATTTTCTCTGCACTATGTTTCCCCAGCACTTTTTCCACCTCCTCCTGGCACTTTGTTCTTCCTTCCACTGTTAATAGATGTTCTAGAAGAGATACTATCTTTTGTACTTAGTGATATCCTTCACCTAAGGATACTCCTTCCTTCTCTTGATCAACCGGGTCCCTTCTTGATGTATAGTGGTAGGCTTAGTGTGACAACAATGAAGCCCTAATTCACGCACATGTGAGAGGTCTTGTTGATGTTATATGGCTCCTCTTTCCTTTGCTTGAGGTCCTCCCTTCCTCTCTTGGATAGGAGAACTAGTAGGCCTAGTTTGTAGCCCAAACGATGAAGTATGATGGGAGGTGACTTGTTTTTGTCCTAGCCACAGATAGCCCTTCATTCTCTTTGCATGTGTGGCTGGTATTGGCTCTAAAATAGTCCCAAAACCTTCTCTCTTCCTTCTTGCTTCTTTGTTGCACTAGAGGCTCCTTCTTCATCCCTTTCTCGACTTATTTTTCGATCCTCTATCTTCATTGATTTCAGAGTGAGTTGCTTGTTGTTTGAGGGAGTGGACAACCTCTATATATAGAGAACTTTCCTTCCTTTAGGCTGCTTTGTAGGCTGACTTGCTTCCTTGAGGCCGACTTGACTGCCTTTGCTTCGATGGGTGTTTTTAATGGTGCCATTGCTTCTTTTGATGGTGTCTTTGTTAAGAGGAGACTTGACTTTTCTTAGAGGTGTCTTCTTTGACTTTCATACATAAATATACAATGTGTAACATGCCTTTAAGGTCTTCAACATAATTCTTTTGACTTTGAATCACCTATAGCACTTTAACATGTGCTAGACCTACTTCAATGAAGAAGAAACTCATTAACATATATTATAAAAATAATATTTCTTTTCTTGAATAAATAAAAATATCAAAAGTGCATTTATGAAGACCGAACCTAGTTACATTTCCTTCAAAACTACCTCTTAACTAGGGAGGTATTCATACAACATTACAAGGTGTTTTCCCATTATCAATCTTGAAGAATTCACATAAGGGAAACCGAATTGGCAATCCATTTGTTATAGCATCGTAGTAACAAACATTGTATACATAGCATAACTCTATCTCTCAATAGATTAGAGCACAATGTTGGTGAGACCAATGACATATAGACACCATAGTCATTGTCTCTCAAGGTACATACCCACTCAGGTGTTCACTGAGTACGACCTTCTAGGACTATTCTTATCTTGGATTCCCAACCCTCAAAGAATATTGGTCCTCTTGCCTACTCTTGTCTTGGATACCCTACACATCCTCAAAGAGTATCGGATGCCAGATGATTACCCAATCCTCCCATTCTTTCTTCCCAAGTGAAGGCAAGAATTTTGTGTCTATCTCTTCCTCTCAATTGAGGAAGACATGCCCAAGTATCCTCTTAACAAGGTACTTGTCCAAGTCCTTTTTTAATTGGGAACTTGTTATAACTCCCACTTAGCCAGGGACTTGTCTATTCATCAACAACTTCTTCTGCATTGGTCCTTCACTTTCTTGATCTCCTTCCTTCCTTTGATGTCATGAAGTCTTTGTTTGAACTTCTTCTTGGTAGGGCACCATCCATCGATCACTTTCCTTCCTGGTTCGTCATGTCATTTCTTCCTTCGTGGAAAGTGGTCTTCTATTCATATATCAGGTTATCTTGTCATCTTGTCTATGCTTCGGAATACTGTTCACATGGATTCTTATTTGTACTTGCTTATTCCCATGCTTTGATCTAGTAGCCCTTCATGACTTCATCTTGATATTTCTTCAACATTAAATGGTGCTTTTGCTGGATGGTTTCTTCATCATGACATCTTCGTAGAGTCGAATCAGTTATCTGCATCTTTCATATCTCCAAGGCCTTCATAGGTGTCAAGGGTTCTGTGATATTTTCCTTTTTATTCAGATTTGTCATGCCTTCTTCAGGAGATGTCTTCAAATTATCTTGTCAAATAGTGATTCTTGGTGATCATGGTGTTCTTCACATGATTGATCTCTTTCTTCATTTTCTTCTTCTTGGATAGATTGGTCATGCTATATCTATCATGCTCCTATATTCTCGAAGATATTTGTAACCATGCATTCTGTTCTCATTTATAAATGTTCTTTCTACATGAGTATCTAGAACTCTATGTACTTCATGCTTCTAAATTCTAGAAGATGTTTCTAGCCATGCAATTTTATTATATTCCTACATGCTCCTATCCTACTCAAAACTTTGAAAGAAGACTTTAAGTAAAGAGTTTGACTTAGTCATAGTAAAGATCTGAAGGATCTACCTTCTTTTGCTTCTTTTCTTCTTCTTTCACCTCTTGATTCATGTGAGCTTCTGCCCTCTTTATTTTGTTGTTGTTGTCCCTCTTAAGTTTAGGACAATTCCTTTTGTCGTGTCCATATTCTTGGCATCCATAGCATTGGATTTTGGACATATCTTTGTTGTTTGTTCTTCGTAGACCAAATTTGCCAAATTTTCCCTTTCTCTTGGCCATGGTAGAAAATGCTTTATCCTTTGATCCCACATCTTCTTTTTCTTTAAGTTTGGTTTCCTTTGTCTTGCATAGAGACCAAATTTCACTGAGTGTGGTAGCTTCCTTCTTTGCATATATTCTTTATGTGAAGTTGCCCCAATCCTCAAGTAGAGAATTGAGTACTACAGTTGTCATTTCTCTGTCAGACATGACTTCCCCAAGCTCTTGAAGTTGATCCCTCATCTCAAAGATCTTCATGAAGTAGGGAGCTATTCCTTCCTTTGATATCTTCATCTTGTACAATTCATTTCTTAGAGATGTCACTTCTCTAATCGTGGTTACCAAGAATAGCTTTACTAGCTTGTCATAAATTTCTTTTGATGTTTCAAATTTGGAGACATAGGGAATGAGAGAGTCCTTGATAGATTCTATTAGAATCCTTTGATCTCTTGTCTCATCCTTATTGTACTTGGCTAAGGCTTAAGTTTGTTCCTTAGTAGGGATAGTAATATTTCCTATGATATGTTCTAGAAGTTCATTCTCCCAGAGAAGTAGATCAGTCATCTTCTTCCATGCAAGAAATTTATTAGTACCTACTAATTTGTTGTTTTCCTTGGAAAAATACATTGATGTATATTCATAAGGGGGCATATACTTACTTGATAATTTGTATCTTGATGTAGGTCCATCTTTGATCTGCTCTTCTTGTAGGTGCCTTTATGTAAGGTTCTTCTTCCATCTTTGTAAACTTCCTTGATGAATGATGGATTGTGGACCTTCTTTCCCTTGAAGTAATTCAGACTCATTGGCTTGATGCTTCAACCATGTAGATGTCCTTCCTTGATGAGTGTTATTGAGATGCCCTTTCCTTGATGTGTCACCTTAGCTCTAATACCATGTCGAAAAATCTAGGGCAATGAGATGTAGAGTGATTCTTTGGGACTAGATAACAATTTTTGAAGTCTTTTTACAAATTGCCTATGTTAGCTTAATATTATTCTTCTCTTATTAATACATGTGTGTGTGCTTCATAAAAGTGCTATCAAAACATAAAACAAGAACACAAGAGGTTAGCTCTTTGTTAGGGCCAAAACCTCTAATCTCTTGAGAGGAAAACCCTTCGATAAGTTTTATCTTATTGAAGCTTATTTCTTGATCAATGAAAAACCCTAGACCCTTGACTAGAAGGTCCTCAAAGCACAAGTCAAGTCCTTCTTTTTATCTGCACTATGTTTCCTCGACACTTTGTCCACCTCCTTCCTACACTTTTTCCTTCTTCCGACACTTTTTTCTTCCTTCCACTATTAGTAGACCTTCTAGAATAGATACTTATCTTTTGTACTTAGTGATATCCTTCACCTAAGGATACTCCTTCCTTCTCTTGATCAATTGAGTCCCTTCTTGATGTATAGTGGTAGGCTAAGTCTGACAGCACTGCAACCCTAATTCTCGCATGTGTGAGAGTCCTTTTTGATGTTATATGGCTCCTCTTTACTTCGCTTGAGGTCCTTCCTTCTTTGCTTGGATAGGAGGCATAGTATGCCTAGTTTGTAGCCCAAACGCTAAGTTATGATGGGAGGTGACTTCTTGTTGTCCTAGCCACAGATATCCCTTCCTTCTCTCCACAGGTGTGGCTGGAATTGGCCCTAAAACAGTCCCAAAACCTTCGCTCTTCCTTCTTGCTTCTTTGTTGCACTAGAGGCTCCTTCTTTGTCCCTTTCTTGGCTTCTTTCTCGGTCCTATATCTTTGCTAATTTCAGAGTGAGTTGCTTGTCATTTGAGGAAGTGGACATCTTCTATATATAGAAGATTGTCCCTCCTTTAGGCCGACATGACTTCCTTTGCTTCGATGGGTGCTTTTAATGGTTCCATTGCTTCTTTTGATGGTGTATTTGCTAGGAGGAGACTTGACTTTGCTTGGAGTTGTCTTCTTTGACTTCCATACATAAATATACAATGTGTAACATGCCTTTAAGGTCTTCAACATAATTCTTTTGACTCTTTGAAACACCTATAGCAGTTTAAAATGCGCTAGACCTACTTTAATGAGCAAAAGACTCATTGACATATATTATAAAATAATATTCCTTTTCTTAAATAAATACAAATATCAAAAGTACATTTATGAAGGCCGAACCTAGTTACATTTCCTTCAACATAAAGAACATGTGTTAACGAATTATTAGTAATGTGAACACATTTCTAACATAAACATGCACACATTTTTAGGAATGTTCATGTCTTCCTAAGACTAACATGCACCTACCTTCCTCCCTTTCCCTTTCATATGTGGCGAACCTTGGCAAGACTACATATGCATTTTAGAATGCATGTGCACTTTTGTGACATTACTTCTCCCCCTCTCATCGTCCCCTTCTCTCTCATCGCATCTCTCTATGTCAATCTCTGTCTCCCTACCATCCCCTCCCATCACTCTCTCTCTACCACCCCCTAACATCCCCCCTTCTTTTGTACCTCTCCCTCTACCCCTATATTCATCCCTACTCTCTCCCTCCCTCCCTCCCTCCAATTCTATCTTTGTCTGCCTCCCTCTCTCCTCCCACCCCTCTCTCCATTCCTCTCCACCCTCTAGTCATATCTCTATCTCCCCCCTCTCCTCTTTCTCTCCCCCACTCCCTCTCTTATTCTCTTACCCATTTCTCACTTTCTCTCTACCCTCTAGTTATATCTCTATCTCTCTCCCTCTCCCCTTCTCTCTATCTCTTTCTCCTTCACTTCGTCCCTCTCATTCTCCTGCCCCCTGCGCCACCCCCCCTCTCTCTCTTTTCCCTCTGGTTTGTCTCTATCTCCCTCCCTCTTTCCTTCTCTCTCACTCTCTACCTATGCCTCTATATCTATCTATCTCTTTCTTCATCCCTCTCTATATCTCTCTTCTTCCCACTCCCTCTCCCTCTATCTTACCCCTCTAACATTGTCTCTATCTCCCTCCCCTCCCTCTCTCCTCTTTCTCTCCCTAACCACTCTCTCTATCTCCATATTTATACTTGTATGTGTGTTCTCCCTCTCCTTCTCTCCCCCATCACTCTCTCTCTCTCCCCCTCTCCCTATCTTTCTCTCTTTATTCCTTCCTCTCTCTCTCCCTCCAAAATTATCTCTATCTCCCTCCCTCTCTCCTTATCCATATCTTTATCACACTCCCCTCTCTCCCCCATCATTCTCTCACACTCACCACCTCTCTATCTATTTATCTCTTATTCCTTCTATATATCTTTTTTATCTGAACATGGGGCACTAAAGGCTTCTTGTCAAGATTACAAGAACCTCTCCCACTTCCAAAGCTTAAATGTTCCCAAAATCTAGTGATTAACCAATTGTGGAATTAATAATGTGCTTGAAAATAGGTGTATGCTTATGTTTGTTTTCAAACTGTTCAAATGCCTTAAGTTCTGTTGCTTGTGCTAATATGTAAATACATATAACAGTAAATAATGCAACAATAAAACAAACACACAGAACATCAATGTAATATGGAGTTCACCCAAAACTCTTGGGCTACGTCTCCTTTAGTGCTAATCAAGTCGATTAGACTCTCTGGGATTATGGCAAAGTCCTTTCACAAGATCCATGCTCAACTCCATTGGTTTACACTGAACACAATAGGCTTAGAACACCATCTTATCCTTGGCTTTGAAGCTCTCTGATTTTCTAGCTTTGGCTCTGGCTCTAGTTCTCGGCTCAGGCTCTGGCTATGGCTTGTGGCTCTCGCTCTGGCTCTCCCTCTAGCTCTGGCTCTTTAGCTCCAGCTTCTCTGAGCTCTCTCTCTAGGTCGTTGCATGCCTCTATAGTCCGCCTGACCTCCAAGCGACTCTCGGCCCCCTTCCAACGACCTTTTCTCAGTCGTCCAACTCCCTCGACAACCTTCAGCTGCCTTCAACATTTGTGTTCTCTGTGTTTTTATCATGCATCGGTTACAATCCTCCATCATTAAAGAACCCGACTATTTCCTCACAAGAATCTGTTTACAAATGAAAAAGAACAGGCGGGCAGGAAAACCCAGTGGTTTTGCCTTCCTCTAGTCGTGTCAGCCAAATAACGGAAATACACAGGAAACCCACACAAAACACATCATGGGCTTTTAGCCCGGACTTCAAATATTATGGAATCGGCCCTATAAACCTATAGGGTTTGTCCAAATATCGTTTATTTATATCGCATGGCGTAATGGCCAAAAAAACCCAATACACGGATAATACACAGAAAATTCGAGAATCCGAATTTCAAAACTTATGAAATCGGGTCTACCTTTTTATCAGCATATCGCAAGTCACAATCGCAATGTGCATTGGCCCTGGTATCAGGGGTTCGCCGATTGCAAATCGTTGATATCTCCATTCGGCCCAACGAAACATTGGCATATTGCATATTATTGTGGCAATGGCCCCGGGGGTCTTCCCTTTGGTCACGTCGATCACCGATCTGCTAATCAAATCCCGACTGTTGATCCGCAACTGCTAATCCAATGACTGACAGTCTGTTTCGGGCGCGTAACTTGCATGGCAATTAACTGCCCGAAAAAAAAAAGCGATTTCCTCTCTCCTCCACCGTGCCACTCGTCAGTCAATGTATGGATTTGGGCGAAGCCCGTCCAATATCACTTACCACTTGAGGCCCGCCAAAAATACCTCTTACTGCCCCTTCCTTTCGGAACTCAAAAGGTTTGCATGTTTGATTTATAAATCTGTCGGGTCCACTGAAGGCCTTTGCGCCTGTTTTAAGTCCTTCAGCCTTGGTTTATTGCAATGCGATGAGTTCTAAGGGTTTTTATGTTTAAAAACACATTTTCCTTTAAGTCCCATTTATATAATAATTTGCCTCATTTTCAAAGGACAAAGGCAAACTTCTTTTTGCAATAACTTCTTCATTTGAAGTCCATTTTTGCCCATTCAAGTTGTAGTAGATTCAGAATGAAAAGATATATGCAATGGGGCTATTTCCAAGAGCATCCTTGGACTTTAATTTTCCTTTGTGAGGAACACTTTAGACTTGGAAGTCTATCCAAGATCCATTTTGAATCACTCTCTCTCTCTCTCGATATATATATATATATATTATATATATATAATATATATATATATATCTTCCTTTGTCTTCCCTTTTCTCTCACTCTCCCCCACCCATTCTCATCACCACACCCCAATGCTCATTATCACTCTCACTATCTCTAACTTTCCTCACTCTTCCGCCTCCCCTATCTCCCTCCCTCCTTCACTCGTTCTCATCACCACACCCCAATGCCCATTATCACTCTCACTATCTCTGACTTTCCTCCCTCACTCCCCTCCCCTATCTCCCTCCCTCCCTCACTCCTTCATAACAACCCCCATCCAAATTTCTCTCTCTCTCTCTCTCTCTCATCCTTCCTCTCTTTTCTCTCTCTACCCTCCTCTCTTCTCTCTCTCTCCCCCCAATATCTCTCTCTATCTTCGTATATATATTTATCTCTATCTTTTCTTAAATTTCTCTCCATATCTTTCTCTATCTCCCTCCCTCTCTTCTACTTTGCCCCCCTGCCCCACCCTCTCTCTCTCTCTCTCTCACTCCCCTTCCCTCCTCTCTCTCATCCCTCCTCTCTTCTCTCTCTCTCTCCCCCCACTATCTCTCTCTATCTTCGTATCTATATTTATCCCTATCTTTTCTTAGAATTCTCTCCATATCTTTCTCCATCTCCCTCCCTCTCTTCTTCTCTACCCCCCTGACCCACCCTCTCTCTCTCTCTCTCTCTCTCTCTCTTTCTCTCTCTCTCTCTCTCTCTCTTTCTCTCTCTCTCTCTCTCCATGTAGCACCCTTAAACACCCTTGTGTTATATCGTATGCATTTCTATCTAATAAAGTGACTCAGGTTTTGTTGGGCTTGCATACTTTTCTAATGTGTTTTGATGCCAGAGTGTTAGTAAGGTTACAGCCTATGAGCCTAAGGACATATTGTAAATCGTTTCATTAATAATAAAAATACCATGTATATTGAGTCAAACAAAAGAATGGGGGGCTATAAGTCCACAAATAGAAAGGCTAGTGAAGGAATGGAACCCAAGATTAATTTTCACACCATGACATCCCAAAAGTCACTTAGGCGTAGAAAACCTAGAATAGGTATATTGGAGAGAGAAGAAGTCTCTAAGTGGTAGGGAGAGTAGTTTTCATTAAAGAAAATTTGAGGTCTAAAATGGGCCTCCTAAGGAATATTATAAAATAATAGTGGAAAATAATATTATATTACTTCATCAATTTTTGAAGGGAAAGAAGAAAAAACTATTTTTTCAACTCGTATTTTCAACTTCTCCCAATGATTTTACTCAAATTTCAAGCGGGGACACTCATTGGATGCAGAATTTAATTTTGCATCCATGGAGTGGCCATGTTGCATACTTTCAATGGACCCTACTATAGAAACATGTGAAATACATGAAAAAACGTGATTGCAATAGTGTTTTTCCATGTATTTCACATTTTTTTCGTGTAGTAGGATATATTGAAAGTGTGCAACATGGGTACTCCTTGGTTAAAAAAAATAAATTGGCATTTAATGAGCGCTCTCGCTCAAAATTTGAGTAAAATCGTATGAAGATAAGTTGAAAATTCAAGTTGAATATTTTTATTTTTTTTTACCTTTTTACTCCAAAAATGATGAATCATCCCCCATGATTGACATCATCATATTGAATCCTAATGGTTTTTATAAAGTTTGTTTTTGTTGTACATTTTTGTTTTTAGGCCCATTTTTTACCTGAAAATTTCACTAATGTCAATTGACACTTGGATGTTTCATACATGCATACAACAAAAAAAGATGTCCTTCCTCGCCCCAAGGAGGGGAGGGAACCTGTGTAGAGGGACCCCTACTATATGTGAGTAATCCCAGACGAGGGTGGGGTTACTTTCGGAGAACGACTTGAACTATTTGTGAGTGAATTTCTTAGCCTAAGAAGGAAAGGTACATGTTGGATAAATTGTGGCTAACACTATGGAATTGGCCATTGACTCAAAGGTAGGAGTTTAATTGAACCCAACCATATGACCTCACAATTAGATGTCAGAAATCATATTAAAATTCCATATCTAAGGTTCCCTACTCCCCTGGGGAGAGGCTAGATCTAGAAGGGAAAGTGGTGCATAGAAATTCCTACTAAAAGGTCGAAGGAGTCCCTAAGAGACTTCCATTAGTAACTAGAACTCCCAAAGCCATTGTCCTTAGACTTATTGATTGTGTTGCACTTGAAGCCCAACCAAGTTGGAATAGTGGCATAGCCAGGTGAATTGTAGAGGTAGAGGTGGTGAAAGGGTGCACATCAACATAACTTGATGGAATACAAAGGCAATGAAAGGGTGCACTATCTTGGGTGTGCAAGTTGGGGGATGTGGGACTATCATTAGGGAGGTTATTGAAGTTGGTGAGAGGCCTTCGAAATGATATATTTTCTGCACCCATTCACCACCTTTTTATCATCCTTTTTCCTTTCTTGTATCATCCTACAACCCATTTTGCTTACAATGATGCATTTTTTCCCAAGGTATAGTGTCCCTTCAATTATGTCATTTTTAATGCTAATATTAGTTTATTAAGGAAATAATCAACCTTTTTTGTGCTAACTAAAGGGAAATCATGAGAAATAATATAAACAAGCATGAGTAGGTATCTATGGAGGTGGTATCTAAATTAATTCAATTGCTACAACACTTCCTTTGTGTTGATGCAACACATTTAGAGCATTTTTTGTTGATGATAGCTACTACAACACCTCTAGTGTATTGTCATTTGATGATAGTTGTTGCAACACCTCTGGTGGATTGCCAGTTAATGATAGTTGTTTTAACACTTACTCTATGTTGTTGCAACACCTTCATGCATCATTTGCCAATGACAATTATGATAGCTCGAGAGAAACAACACCAATCAACCACCACTACATAGTTGTCATGGTTAGTTAAGTAGTGGGAGACTCAACGACTTTCCATTGCCCAACAAAGGAGATGGAAAAAGAGTGGTTAGCACCATTCCACATGGGAGATTTGACTACAACTATTTTTACCAATCTTCTACCAGTCAAGGTGACCAGTGAATCAACAATTGTTTTATGATCTATCTTTTTCCAATATTATAATAACAAGGATAGACAGCTTGAGAATCAAAGATTCTCATGGTTTTCCTCATCCTCCATGTTAAAATTAAGAATTCAATCATGTATTAATATCCCACTAAACTTTAAAAAATATTGGGGGGAGAGGAGAAGAATCGAGATAATTGTACTTGAATTGTGCTAATTTTTTGTTAATACGAGATTGCTGATTCCTGTTCAATTGTGTTCATATGTCCTATGCATTGATAAAGTAACCTTTCAGTTGAACATTTAATCAGTGCCTCATCCAAGGAGTAGGGTCCCTTAGTCAAGTACTACCTATACTTTAGCATAGGTTAAGTTTTATTTCTTTATCACAATTCATCTAAGATTGGTTCTTGGTTCATTCTATTTCATAGCTCTTGTAATTCTATAATTCATTGGTTTGAATTTTCCTTACTAATAGTCGAATGTTTCATCATTTAACCAATTAATTGTATCATGTATAATTGTACTCAATTATACTCTTCAATTTGGTATTCATCAATCTCTATATTTCTTTCCAAAAAATCACTAAGTAATATGTTGTCACATTCAACAATGATTGACGATAGTATACCAATATAAGCCTAAACCTTATTAAAGAATAATTGTGCTATATATTGCACAAAAATAGTGTTTTTACATTGTGCATTAAGGGAAATTTTGTCACAATGATCCATTACTACCCTGTTGTAATCCTTCCCCTACTTTATGTGGATATTCCTCCAAGGAATTCCAGTGAAGTCTACTCCTTTAGTCTAGTTTGCAATAGAAGTGGACTGTACTTGCCAACGTCTAGTTCATTGGCATGAATATGGTACAAAGGAGATAATTGTGCTATTGGAAATACCTTTATAAATAAGGTGTTGACTTCTTCCCTACAAAGTATATAGCAATCATTACATGAGAGGCTTTTGGCAATAACTCCATTTTGTGATCTACGTAGGGAAGAAAAATTAATTTGAATTTGTATAAACTTGTATTTTTAGTTGGTTGTCCTCAAACTCCTCGAGTGGTGTTGTCATGATATCATTCAAAGTTGAATTACATGAAGTTTGGACACCATGTATAAGCTTCCTCCATGTTGAACCCAAACTACCACAATGAAAATATTATCAATTTGATTTTGTGGTGGCCTAGAGAAGAAGCTCGAATTCCTATTTGTCACTTCCTTTGAATGTTTAATCACAATGTTGAACCTTCATAGATAGATATCCACCTCATGTGCCAACAATCTTTCAAATGGAACCTACAAGAGCAATGAAAACACTATCAATTTGATTGGCAATGGCCTTGATAAGAAGTTTGAAATCATATTTATCATTTCCTTTGAATGTTTAATCACAATGGTGAACCTTCATAGATAGATATCGACCTCATATGCCATGCAATCCTTAGTCTTGCTATGTTTAGAGAGGACTGTGACTATTGTACATAATTGACATTTTACCAAGCAAATAATGCCATTAGCTCTTAACAACTTGATATAGTACATATACCCTGGGATCATTGACCAAATAATCCACAACTGTGTCTAAAATAATCTCAAAATGGTTTATAAGTATTTGATGTGACATCAAAATTGTGCCAATGGCATATCCCAATAACATTCACTTTAATCTCAAAGTCTTATTGAATGCCAAACCATATAAAGCACCAATCACAATTCAGAAACATAAAGGACCAAACACTCTATAGTGCTCAATCACATTTGATTACTATGTAGCTCAGTGACTAAACTAAACATTTTTGTAGTTCAACATATTGAGTGATTGAACATGGGAAAAATGGCCAACAATATTCTATAAATCATATTTTGCAGGTCACGGATGTTCATTCACAATGGCCAATGGAATACGGTAGAAATCTTTGTTTGTATCAATTCAAATCCATGTGAAATCCAAAAGATGAAAAAAAAAATGTTCCCTACCCATAAAAAGCTTTAGAGTTACATGTAATAGTTCTCTAAACAACATTACAAATACTTGCCCAAAATGGTACAAGTCATCCTTCCAATGGTAATGCTAAAAGCTATTCCTCCAAGAAAATGTACTACCCAATTGTTGAAAAGTGGGCTAGAAATATAGAGCAAAGTGAGAATAATCAAATTGATTTTCTAGGTGTGAAAAAAATTCCCAAACTTGTTCCCGAGAATCAAATATTATTGAGAATTCAAGTATTTATTTTCAACAAACCTTCAATGAAAACTCCCATTTGTGTTATTTTGTGATCAAAATGAAAATGTTGTAAAGCAATGAGCACATAAAGTAATAAAAGATTGCACAAACAACTTCCACTTCCAAAATATATAATTATGTATATAAAGGAAGATCAACAAACAACTTCCACTTCCAAAATATAAAACTATGTATATAAAGGAAGATCACACAAACAACTTCCACTTCCTACAAAATAAATAAATAAATAAATATATATATATATATATATATATATATATATATATATATATATATTATATATAAAAGTCCTTTCACTAACAAAGACTTGTCTAAACTGAAGAATAGTGAGAATACAAGCCATATCTCTCTTTTTGTCAAATATGTGAATACGATTACCTTGATAAATCAAGGCCTTTCTTTACATCATAATATATTCTTTTCATATTGGGATTTTTGTATAGCTAAGAATTGTTATTAGTTGTAATATATATATATATATATATATGATCAGTTCACTTCGGTTTATTCCTTCCTTATGTTGACCTACTACTTGTACTTGGCTAAAGGTTTTCTGAGGTTCAAGGCTAAAGGCTAAAGGTTCAAGGCTTATGTTTCCTGGCTCCTACTGGATGATTGGTTTCACCTCTCCATGTTCGTAGCACTTGTTCATTATAAGCCCTCTCCTCTCGCTGGCTTTAGCCTACTCAATTCCCATTTCAGTTAGGCACATTACCTTGGCGGCCACCTAGCCACAATATTGATGTTACTTGCCAAATAGCAGCTTCACGAGACTTCACACAATCCTGTCATAAGCCTTTCTAGTTGGTAGCTTTTGATCCTTTTCCTTCTTTGAAACAATGGCATCAACTTGCCCACTTTTCTTTGAGGTTGCTGAGCAATAACACCTAGTTTTTAGGGGATCGGGACCCCCTGCATCAGGGAAAGAAAATGAATTTTTGATTTATGAACATGAGCCATTTCCAGAAGTTGACTCCCTAGGTTTAGGATGCTTCAATATTACGCATTTAAGCTCAACCTAGTATTTGTTAAAAATAGTAGACAAATATCCTATATCGTACAAGAAATCATAAAGATTAAAATCAAACTGGTAATGAAAAAACCATTAAATAAATGGGCATACTATTTATTCACATGTTGCTTCTTGTATCCAGTTAGCTAGGGTACCAAACCCCTTTATATTGCTACTACCTTTAGCATAATACCACACTAATTATGGCCTACTAGACTACCTCATAATTGATAGAGCCACTAAAATGACCCTCTAACTAGTGGATTACTAGCAAAGGACTATAGTTCTACATCAAAATTAGCCATCAAACCTTCAACACTAGTGGTAACATAAACAATATTTCATAACATGCATAGAAATAGTGTTCAAATTCTTAATTATAATTGAATTACCACTTTCAAGTCATAAAAGTTGTATATTTATGATCAGATAAAATGTCCCAATCACTTACAATGCTTAAATCACATAACTTATAATATGTCTCAACTATCTTTAAATTTTCATCATCCCATTATCAATGTTGTGCATCTGTGACTAAATGAAGCATATAATAGTTTTCACCATTAAATCATATAAATCATATATTTTAAAATAGATAAATCATATAAATCATATATTTTAAGATAGATATATTATATGAGTTAAATTTATGGGAAAGATAGAATTTATTGTTCCTATGTCATTAAAGCTAAGGTTATCTTAATTTCTTCTTTTATGTTCATGTTTAAGATGATATCATATACCTGAAGATGCATCATGATTGTTTTTTAAATTATTTTTAGACTAAAATTGTATGTTTATGACCAGATGAATTGTTGCAATAGTTATCACGACTTAATCACATATATTAATGTAGATATCTTAGTTTATCTTAATTTCTTCTTTTATGTTCATGTTTAAGATGATGCCATATACCAGAAGATGCATCATGATAGTTTTTTATTATTTTTAGACTAAAAATTAAATGTTAAGATGCATCATGATAGTTTTATTATTATTTTTAGACTAAAAATTCTATGTTTATGACCAGATGAATTGTTCCAATAGTTATCACGACTTGAATCACGTACATTAATATAGATATCTTATTACAGTTATAAAAGTTCATAGAAATTAAAGCTATCATAGTCTCAATTGCTTTTATGTATGTTCTTGCTACACAGTGATGTCTTGTAGGATGGATATAACAAATTATCATTTTATGATCCATATAACAAATTAATAAATTAATAAATCAGATCATTTTAGGGCCTATGGCATGTAGCCTATAGTTAACAAATAATTATTATTCAAGTGGTTACATATGATGACTCCATGTTTGCATTACAACGATCATGATCTATAATTTGAAAATCCTTCCTCGTAAAAAATCATGTTGCAAAAGCGAAAAAAAAAAAAAAAGCCCAGAAGAATTACCATGATTGCCGAAATATCATATTTTTTTAATAAGATTGTGCAAAAATTCTCCGTACCAAAAAAACTTCAACCAGGAAAATTTACTTCGAAAAAGGAGTGCACATGACGAGGGAAAGAGAATTAAAACACGTTACACCTCCAAAATCTACCATGGAACCCGACATGTACTTAAAGGAATGGAGCATATTATACTGACAAATTGACAAAATAGCAAATATTATATATACAAACAAATTGACACGAGCAAAAACTAAAGATGGTTAAGTTTGGTCAACCCTTGATAACTTATCGCAACACCTTGTATTAAAGAACAACCGATCTGGATCAGAGATCAGTCTGCAGGTTATGACATCTATTTACTCTTACCAAGTGAACTCAAACACTGTATTAAACACAACTACACTAACAGCCTAAAAGCAAAAAGGTCACGTTGCTACATTTAAAACTCGTGCCATTGTGACTCATTAACTTGCTAACAGATTACCAATATTAGTTTAACCCTCTACGACTGTAACAAATTTAGAACCATATTTCAAAACTTTTCCTACACTACTGCCAGTAATAGTTTGTCAAAATTAACACCCAAAATTCACCAAAGGAGAGATTTCATCTGCATCTTTGCATTATAAGATCTCCTGCCACCTTTGTCCTTCGAAGAATTTCTTGAAGCATGGGACCTCCTAGCACCATGGGCTGCTGCAATTGCTCGCTTCCTCTGCTTCTCTAATCGCCTATCAAGTTCAGGATCATCATCACTTGTAGCAGATTCACCATCTCCTCCTTCCTGGTTGAAAAGACATTCACTAATTGTAATCAAAATTGTTTCCAAAGTACCATAAGCAGGAAGAAAAAAAATGGCAAGTACAATGCAAAAAGAACTATTGTAATCAAAATTGTTTCCAAAGTATCATAAGCAGGAAGAAAAAATAATTGACGAGTACAATGAATATACAGCTAAAGATTTAATTTCAGTTACTGTTAGATGAAAAGAGCGCAATTTAACAGTGCAAATATTCTTAGAAAATAAATAGTGCAACAGTTATTTACGGTCACGACTTAGCACCAAAGCATATTTTAGGACAGCCAACCTTATGAGAAACACTAACTGAGATGCCATATTAACAACATTATATCACCATGTTATGCTCTCCTATATTTCAAAATCTAAGTCATCAGCATTCATTCCTCTTGACCACAATGCCTCGAAATATCATTATATCACCATGTTATGCTCTCCTATATTTCAAAATCTTTAGTCATCAGCATTCATTCCTCTTGACCACAATGCCTCGAAATATCATTATTGCAGCAAGGTTCCCTCATCATATAAATACCATGCCTTAAATCATCTTATTAATTATACTGCACTTCTTTAAGAATTTATTCTGTGATCATTCAGAGGTCCTTAAGATCTGCTCATACTTTATAGATGATGTGTCTGGACCATGATCCAAACGATAAAAATTTGGCATTGTCAAAACTAAACCTGAAATAATGCTAGCTAACATTAATCACTGATAGATAATCAAGACATGAGCCTAGATTGGCAAAAGGAAGACAGATAAGCAACATCAAAGAATGGCAATATAACTACATAGAGTATTTGACAGGACTCCTGAATCCAAGAAATCAAAAAGTATCGGTATGAATGATACATAAGGTGAATTTAAGCCATGTTGACTTCAGTGCAACCAACAAGATGAACATCAGACTGTTTTATCAGATGCAGAGCAGGCAATAAAAATTTTCGAACAAGACAAGTATCTTGTGAGATCAACCTCCCAAATCAAGGAAGTGCATATGGAGCTATGCACGAAACTTGGAAACAACTAAGGGTTTCCAAAACTGGTATGCCATGGAAACATGAACCCCCAAAAGTTTAGGTCACATAAAATACAAGCAACCCATAAAAGTCCCTTATTTTAAGTAGCAAGTTATCAGGAAACCAGAATGAATATATCAAGATTACTCCCTATGCTCCAAAAATCAGTAAAATCATGTGTTATTGTAGGATTCAGGAAAGCTTTTGCTGTTGAAAAAAATGTACTAAAGGTGAGAGAGTAGGTTTTATTATCTTAATGAGGGGAAGTGGTGTTAATTTTTAATTTGCCAAGGCCAAAATCAAATGGGTCTACCTTGGGTAGTTAAGGAGGAAAATCTGTTATCCTCCTTACCCAGGCTTGTGATATAATTACCTCCTGCGAGTTGATTGGGGCTCGCAAGGTACCAGCAATCTCACTCCCACATAAGTTTCTTGAAGGAGGGATAAGATGTCTCCAAATATTTTAGCCTAAGAGGTTAGCTCAACCAGTTATCACCATTGTTGTTGTGCATTTGGTTAGTTTCAGAACCAACTGATGCCTGGTTCAAATCTCCCTTGGTTAGGCACACTTGCTTATGCCAATGGTTTTACTAGGAATACCATCCATAGATGTGGGGAAGCATTCCTTGGATTTATCCACTAGGTTTTCCTTGGAAAAAAGGGGTACACATGGCCCAAAAAGCAATATTCCACTCTGAAACACATATCTACAGGGCTGAAACATGTCTGTTTCAAGCGCATTTCCATCCCTGGTACATTTATGGACACAGAAATACATGAAGTGGTGTTCAGAGCAGTGTTATTTGAGCTGGTGGAACTGGACGGTCTGACCATTTTAGAGGTGAAACCTGTCCAACAGTTGCCCCGAACCTGAAAAGGGCAGTTTTTGTCTTGGATCAGCTGGTTCAATGCCAAACCGGTCAGGTTCTATACAAAATTGGCCAGTTCCATACAATGGGACTAACGACCCTCGGAACACAAATTTAAAAAAAAAAAAAAAGGCAATAATATAAGAGGGAGGTGACCTAATATTCAAAACTAGGGCCCTAATGCCATGTAATTAATGCCGATGTTAAATTCTTTAAGTAAAAGGATGAAAATGAATCATAAAGGCTAAGTAACCATACACGTCAAAATAGGGGCCACTGTAATGTTCCCGAGAAATTAATTTCCCGGGAGACGAAGAAACCTATCGATCCCTGTAGGCTATAGTCCTTGATAAAGGGGAAAACCCCAACATACCCATCGTTTTGGCAAATTTTGGGGCAGCTGGGCAAAGAAACCCAAAAGTGGGGTTTGATATGAATTTCTCTCAAATTAAACAAGGAGAAAATTCCCTCAAGGAAATCTATAAATACGAGAGGGTTCAATTCATTTGGATCACCATTGATTGGATCATTGTGTCTCTGTTTTTTGAGCCTGGCCCCCTTTCTCCTATCAATTTCGGTGGTGAAATATTCCACCCTAGTTGATAAAATTATTTTATCTTTCTTGCCTTTGTTCTGGTATGGGAATTGCTCTCTATTCAGGAAGCAGCAAAGTAGTTTTCAAGGCAAAGTCTGTGGCAAGGCAATTAAGATACCTTGAGATAGGATGAACTCTACTCTGAAGCTAAACTCTGGGCGGAATGAAGTATTGAAAGGTTCCATACAGCAGGCCAAAGGTACCTAGGATTGGCAATCTCCTGAGGTCGAAATTGGAGAAGAGAGTACCTTGAAGCCTTGTTCAAGTGATCCACACTTATAGTAAGATCGTATGAAGGTCTGGAATTGGGTCGAAGTTTGAAGTAAAGCGCATGCAGGTTTGGCAATGTTTTGGAGCCCATTCTTAGTCAACCAACCATGCAGACCACCCACCATCATTCTGAACAAATTGGGTTAACTTTGTGACAGAATTCATAATTTTGGCCCTGGAGCTAATCAAAAAGTATAGGTCAAGGATCCTGAATCTAATACAGTGCCAGAATTTTTATCTTCGGATCCGGAAGGCGAGCACAAACAGTATCACGGCCATGTCCTAAAGCAATTTGCTTTCCAAATCAAACTACATGTCCTAAGGCAATTCGCTTTCCAATTCAAACTACAGTCAGAAACGGATAATCCCTGAAGTAGGACCAGGCTTTGTCCTAAAATAGTTTGACGTTTTCTTTGGCTGAGTTACCTTAGACCAATAATATCACTGCATATCTTGGACTAGTTTTTTGGAGTACTGAAGTAGAGTAACATAGATTTCCTGTAGCCACAGATCCCAGCCTACGGAAGGTCTCTGAAGTTCGTCAATTGGTCTAAGGTTGGACCAAATAAGCAGTCTGAAGTAGTCCAAGGAAGCCTGTCAAATTGACATTCTTGAAGCAAGAGGCCCACAGGTCTTTGGAACTAGGTGTAGCATCCTGTATCAGACATAGTTTTGGAGATATCTATAATTAGTTCCTAATCAGAATCTACAAGAATACTCGTTGTGCTCAGATCGTTAGTGTACTTGGAACACTTTGTTAAATTTGCATTACATGCAGTGGTATTGAATTGCCATCATTCAATATTAAATAAATAATTATTAACTTGTTATCATTCTCTTCAATGTCAATTATATATATATATATATACATCTACCAAAAAAATGTTTAATTATATTTCATGTAACTCATTTCATAATTTTATTATTGTTTGGAGTACATACAACACATCATGACATTAAAATATTTTAGTAAACAAAGCGGCAGGGAACACTAACTATGCAACCTTGTATACTGAATGAGCAAAAGAAATTTCATTGAAAACCCTACGTCAAAAATTACCCTAGAATATTACAATTGTGTCACATATTTCACATGTCGGAGATGAATATACACGAGGACAAGTGTCCCCAAACACTTGACCTCATAATGTAATAAAATGTAATGTAACTAGTGTCGATCTTCATAATGTAATAAAATGTGATTGTTATAATCAATGTTCCACCAAGACTCCGGTGCGGGGAGACGCACAGGGGGGACGTGTGGGAGTACCCTCAAATTTTAGGGAAATTTCGGGGGTGCGGGGAGTCGTCGAGGTATATATATATATATATAATTCAAGTTCATATTCATTGTTCACTGTTCAATAATGAAAGCATACAAATATTAAATAGGCAATTGAATTTGAATCATTGATCCATCCTCATCATTCATTTTGATACATACATCATTCATATGACATACTCAAGTGACAAGTCTCATTATTGAATTAATTATACCATGAGATTCGAAAAACAAAAATAAAAATCAATAATAAAATATTCAAATACATTGATCGATATCATTCATCATTCAATGGTTCATCATTCTACAATCTACATTGATTTAAAAACTAAATTCATCTTTCATCATTCTATAATCTAAATTGAAAGCAAAATGAAAACATACTAGTATATTTTCAAAATTTGAACACTAAATTTATATAACTCAAAGTTTCAAAGTTCAAACTCAAAAATAGTTAAGAGTGAAGAGTCAAGTCATCAATATCTAGTGTCGCAACTCAAAATGAAAAATGGATAGTGAGCACTGCGTGGAAATGTAAATGAAATGAGCTTTTAACTTTAAGTTCTGCCTTTCATGACTTTTAGCTTTAGGCTTTTAAGTTTTAGTTATTTAGTTTTAATTTTAATTTTTTTTAGACTTTTAAGTTTTAGTTATTTAGTTTTAATTTTAGTTTAAAAAAAAAAATTAATGTTTTTGATTTTTGAATTTTTGATTTTGAATTTTGAATTTTTAAGTCTTATTAGACAAATTTAAAGGGGGACGCCTAGGGGCACCCTTTTTGGGGAGTCTAGACTCCCACATTGAAGGGGGACGCCCAGAAGCACCCTTTTTGGGGAGTCTTGGGGAGTCTAGACTCCCACACTGGGGAAACGCACCCCCTTGCGTCTCCCCAAGACTCTCCAAAAAGGGTGCGTGGGGAAACGCACCCCCAAGAGACTCCCCGTTCCAGGTGCGTGGGGTGCGAGGGGTGCGCGCACCCGACCCTGGGGGACGCGTCCCCGTGGAACACTGGGAATAATTGCTTTCTCCAACTACAAAGAAATTAGGGTTGCACCATTGCCTTTACCTTTAACATGCTTGGTAAAAAGAAAGAGTTTGACGAACTTGAAGGGTCGATTTATGCATAAATCCAATTACTTTAACTTTTTGTAAACAAAGTATATTAAGATCTGAAACTGCATTTCTAATTCTCCAGACCTTGGATTTCTAATGGGGGTTTGTAAGGCCCCATAGTCCATGAGACTAGCTTTATTGTGAATTTTCAATGTGGTAAATCCATGATATCCTTATCTTCCTGCCCTATAAGGGTGTCAAAAGGTTCGGAGAAGTCACATTTTGCATCTTTAGTGGGAATCAGTCATATAATATGATGTGTCTTGGCCTCTAATGGGGATATTCAACACCAAAGATGATTGAGAGGCATCCGACCAAGGGCTGGAGACTACGACCAAGGGCCTCCACCCTCTCCATGGGGTAGTGAGTTGGTAGCTACCAGGAGGGTCTCTAACCACCAGAGAGCTTCAAGTCTTCTTTTTTGATGGGTTGGGGCTAACTTGGGGCGTTGGTTGGAACTTTTGATCTTGGGGGTTTGGTTGGGATTATTGAACCTAAGGAATTTTATGCTTTTTACCATCTTCATTGTGCATGGTGGGTTTGATAACTTTGGAGGTTGGGGTTTTGTTTTTCGCTAAGGGGGCAATCTTTAATCCTATGGTGTGGGGTTTGATAGCTAAAATAGGTGATGGGGAGGTTGATGTATCATCACATTTGCTGATGGATGACCAGACCTCCCTGATCCAAATGGATCCTAGAATACTCTCTAAGTCTTTAAAAATCATTCAAAAGATCAAAACAATGGCATGGGAAGAACCCTTAGAAACATCAGAAAACACTATCGGTAGCCAAAAACACCAAGAAACAGTGGAAAACAGGCTTATTGGAGGCTTGAATAGTGACACAGGAGCTGTTGGATCTGGTCGATCAACGGTCTAGATTCGATCGGCAAATCGCAATCAGCGGTGGCAGGGGGAGGATATCGGCGCATATCATATAACAATTGCGATAGCGATCAGCAGGATGGACCGTTGATCAAGCGCGCAGATCAACGGCCCAAGTTGCATCGCCATATCACATCGGCAATTGTCAGTGGAACGCTTACCAAACGGCCCGGGGGCATGTGCGATGTGCGATCAATCGCATCGCAACATCGCATTGGAGCAGCCTAAACGGGGTAGCCAAAAACACCAAGAAACAGTGGAAAACAGGCTTATTGGAGGCTTGAACAGTGACACAGGAGCTGTTGGATCTGGTCGATCAACGGTCTAGATTCGATCGGCAAATCGCAATCAGCGGTGGCAGGGGGAGGATATCGGCGCATATCATATAACAATTGCGATAGCGATCAGCAGGATGGACCGTTGATCAAGCGCGCAGATCAACGGCCCAAGTTGCATCGCCATATCACATCGGCAATTGTCAGTGGAACGCTTACCAAACGGCCCGGGGGCATGTGCGATGTGCGATCAATCGCATCGCAACATCGCATTGGAGCAGCCTAAACGGGGTAGCCAAAAACACCAAGAAACAGTGGAAAACAGGCTTATTGGAGGCTTGAACAGTGACACAGGAGCTGTTGGATCTGGTCGATCAACGGTCTAGATTCGATCGGCAAATCGCAATCAGCGGTGGCAGGGGGAGGATATCGGCGCATATCATATAACAATTGCGATAGCGATCAGCAGGATGGACCGTTGATCAAGCGCGCAGATCAACGGCCCAAGTTGCATCGCCATATCACATCGGCAATTGTCAGTGGAACGCTTACCAAACGGCCCGGGGGCATGTGCGATGTGCGATGTGCGATCAATCGCATCGCAACATCGCATCGGAGTAGCCTAACGGAGCGGGGCTGATCTAAACATAACTCGCGATAGTTGGACCCGATGGAAATATAGGTGATATAGTATATATTTTGAAGTCCGAAAAACCACATTTTCCTTTGTATTTGTGTTTTCTGCCAAATAAATAAAATACAAAGGAACTAGGCCGATGCGATGAAACCAGACCCGAAAAGGGTTTATGAATGCATGTGTATAATATTTCAGGTCCGATATGGGCCGTTTTGCGGGATTTTACAGTGTTTTTAATACAAAGGGAAATCACGATATAAGCGCCCGAAATGAACCACGACCGTTGGATCTGGATCTCTTAGATCAACGGTGGAGATGCTATATCGATATACATGCGGATTCGATAGGAGTTATAAGGCGAATTCAGAATGTTTGAAGTCCAATAAATAGTGTTTGGCGGACTTTTCCTGTGTTTGAACGCATTTCTCTGTGTAAACAGAGAATGGTCGTTTTAGGGATTTCAAAGGCCTGGTGCACTCATCTGTTGCAGAACAGGTGGCCACCTCCCCAAAAGGCGTTATCCCATGATTGCTAATGCTTAGAAGAGGGATTCGAGCAGATAGAGGCCGGGAGACAGAGAGCCGAGAAGGTGAAACGAACAGACAACGCAGATTGGCTTTAAAGCCACAGACATAGAGCAAACAGAGGCAGGTAGTATTGGAGGCAGTGCTGAGACAGAGCAACAGAGACAGAGAGTCAGTAAGGAGAGTTTGTATACTCAGAAGAGACTTGGGGGATCCAAGTAAAGCCTTATTGTTTTGTATCTATTGTGTGAGGCTCAAATTGAGCTCATTGTTGTAAAACTATGTTTTGAAGACATAATAGAGAGGTCACCACTGAACGCTGGACCAGGAGATGTAGCCCGGGAGTGTTGGGTGAACTCCATATTAAACTTCTTGTGTTTATATGTGTTTGTCCATTATGTTCTTTAATTGTGTCATTGTCTATGTATTTCGCAATCTTATCGATCAATTGCACAAAGTAACATAGGAATATCCATGCACATGAGTCTGTAATACCTTAATAATGGTCTTAGATCTCATTTTCAGATCAAGTGGTATCAAAGCTTTCGGTTTGCTAAGGTTAGACAAGCTTGTGCTGGATTGTTGAATGCTAACTAGGTCAAAGCTCAAATTAGGAGAAGGAGAATTGGTTGAGACTAACTCAGAAATAGGAAGAGTCTATCCTATGAGGGAAATGGCAGAAGAAATTCCCTCAGAATCAGACTCTCAGTTCATGGACAGTTTCATGACCATGAGAGCCATGGTAGAAGAGATGTATCGAGAATTTAAGAAAGGTCGAGGTGAAGATACTTCAACCTCCAAACAAGACAAAGGAACATAGGAACCTCTTCTAGATGGCCATTCTGAAGGCAAAGGGAAAGGAAAAGAGCCTCCTTTATCCACACCTCCTTCTAGCCCTGAAAATAAAAAGAAGAAGACTTCTGTGATTAAATTAGATGTAAAATTTGATTTGCCAATATATGATGGAGAATTAAATGCAGAGAAACTAGATAACTGGATTAGACAGATTGATGTATATTGCAGGGTGCAGAACATCGATTCAGAAAGGAGAAAGATTTAGCTGGCCAGCCTTCGCCTTGGAGGAACTGTCATAGTGTGGTGGGAAGGCAGGACACAAGCTGATTTGAAGAAGCATGGTAAAATTCTTTTTACCTGGAGTGAATTTGTTTCTGCCATTAAAAAACAATTCTATCCACTAGCTTATATGCAGCAAGCCATGATGAGTTGGCAAACTCTTCGCCAACTAAAGGGGCAAAGTGTACAAAGCTACACCCAAGAATTTAGAAAAAGAGCTTTAATTCTAGGCATTTCTCTAGACTCACCTGAAACTTTGCTGAAGTATATAGGTGGTCTACATAGCTATTTGAGGCACACTATTCTCATGTTTAACCCCACTAGCATAGATGAGGTATCCATTCAGGCTACACATCTAGAGGCTAGAGGCAAGAATGTGAACCCAGAGATTGGGGGATCATCAAAACCCACTGCAAGCAAGAGCAAGGAAAAGAGGAAGCAAAAATAGAAAGAGAGGAAGGCAACCGCTATACAGAAAAACAAACCTTCATGCACTCACTGCAAGAAGGATGGACATGATGATGAACATTGTTGGTCTTTGCATCCGGAGTTGAAACCCAAGAAGTTCGATGGCAAGAAGAAGAAGACTGCTGCTGCTATACAGAAAGATTTGGGGTCAAACTTAGGTGATGAAACAACAATCACAACCACAGGTATAAAAGGTAAAAATTCTGAAGCATCTACTAGTAATTCTGCATAATCTATTGATAATGAAGAAAATGAGAGGAAAAGACATGAGCTTTTTCATATTAGAGTTATTTCCAAGCATCAAAAGATTGATGCTTTTTTTGATAGTGGTTCACAAGTAAACTTGATTTCTGAAGCAATTGTAAAGAAGTTGGGATTACTAACCACACCTCACAAGAAGCCATATCCATTAGGTTGGGTA
>APFE030366850.1:117112-145830 GCA_000404065.3 Pinus taeda
AATTGTAAAGAAGTTGGGATTACTAACCACACCTCACAAGAAGCCATATCCATTAGGTTGGGTATGTGATAAAGCAAAGCTACAAGTGATTAGATAATGTAAACTTAGGTTTTCTTTTGGGTCAACATTTGTAGATGAGGTTGAGTTAGATATCGTTCCATTGGATATATGTGGAATTGTTTTAGGAAGTCCTTACTTATATGATAGAAAAACCATTTTCTATAGAGCTGAAAATAAGTATCAACTCACCAAAGATGGAATAGAATATATTGTAAGAGCTCATAAACTCAAAAATAATTATATTCTCATAAACTCAGGGCAGATGAAAAGAATTGTAAATTCATGCAAGCAATTTTTATTGATGGTTGTAAAGGAAAAGAACCCTAATAAAACCAATATATTTGAAGGCTGTGATGCTAAACAAAAAGCTAATTTAGAAAAAGTTGTTTCAAAATATGATATCCTATTTCAAGAACCTAAAGGTCTGCCACCCAAAAGGGAAATTGTACATGATATTCATTTGCAGCAAGATGCTCCATTGCCTAACATCGGAATGTACAGGTTATCCGCTTTAGAGAATGCAAAGATCAAGAAGAAGGTACAGGAGATGCTCAACAAAGGGTTCATAAGACCAAGCACATCACCATGCGGATCTCCGATCGTGTTGGTGAGAAAGAAAGATGGTTCGTGGAGGATGTGCATTGATTACAGAGCGCTGAATAAAATAACGATAAAGAATCGTTATCCCCTTCCTCGCATTGATGATCTATTGGATCAGCTGAAAGAAGCTGTTTACTTTTCCAAGTTGGACTTGCGTAGTGGCTACCATCAGGCCAGAGTAGCAGAACAAGATGCATGGAAAACTGCTTTCAAAACAAAGCAAGGGCTGTATGAATGGCTAGTTATGCCTTTTGGCTTAACTAATGCTCTTGCCACTTTCACGAGAGTTATGAATGATGTACTCAGGCCTTTTATTGATGATTTTGTAATTGTATATTTAGATGACATTCTTGTTTTCAGTAAAACATGGGAATAACATTTAAAGCATGTAAAGCAGACTCTAGATGTTTTGAAAAGAGAAAATCTCTATGTTAAGTTATCAAAATGTGAATTTGGCAAAACATCCTTAAATTATTTGGGTCATATTGTAGGGGGTGGTGAATTGAAGATAGATCCCTATAAGGTTGAAGTCATTGTGAACTGGCCTAAACCCAAATCTGCTACAGAAGTTAGAAGCTTCCTAGGAGCAACACAATATTGGAGAGAGTTTATTGCTAACTTTTCCTTGATTGCAGCTCCCTTACATGCTTTAACAATATTGAACAAGGTGTTTCAGTGGGGAGGCAAACAGCAGAAAGCCTTTGACACCTTGAAAGAAAAAATTAGTACAACACCAGTACTAGCATTGCCAGATCTTCAAAGACCATTTGAGATTGAAATAGCTGCCAGTGACTATGCCATGGGAGCAGTGTTGATGCAACATGGTAAACCCATATGTTATCATTCTGAGACATTTAATTCTGCAGTACTTAATTATCCCACATATGATAAAGAATTGTATGCATTAGTACAAAGTGTGAAAAAGTGGAAACATTACTTAATGGGCAAAGAAACAGTTATACACATTGATCATCAACCACTTCAGTATTTGCACTCACAAACTAAATTGCAGCAATCAAGACACTATAGGTGGATGGGTTTCCTACAGTAGTTTCATCTAGTCATCAGATATAAGAAAAGCATAAACAATAAAGTTGCAGATACGTTGTCCAAACCAATCATAAATGCATCTACTATACTTAAGCATAATTCAGTATTGCATGAAAGCTACATTGAACAATATGCTCAAGATATAGATTTTAAAGATGTATATGCATTTTAAGTCATGGAAAACAAGTAAAAGAATTGGATTATCATGTTAAAGACCAACTCTTGTATCATTTGGGAAAGTTATGCATTCCTCAAACTGAAAGAATTAACATAATCTGAGAAGCACACACTTCTCTAATATTAAGTCATTTTAGTGTAAGTAAAACAGTTGCACAGCTGCAAAGATTCTGTTATTGGCCAAGAATGCATGAGACCGTTTTTAGATATATTAATGGGTGTACCATGTGTGCTAAAAGCAAGCCCAACAATAGAAAACTAGGTTTGTACACTCCACTTCCAGTTCCTTCACGTCCTTGGGAAAGTGTTTCCATGGACTTTGTTGGGGGATTGCCAAAATCTAGAAAGGGTCATGACTATTTATATGTTATTGTGGACAGGTTCAACAATGTCAAAATGTGTATTTTAATACCTTGTAACAAGCAGATTACAGTGGTTCTTTCAGCATGTTTAGGTGCATTTTGGGTTACCCACTTCCATAGTATCTGATCGAGATTCCCGATTTGTTGGGAATTTTTGGTCAAGTCTGTGGGAATTGATGGACACCAGATTGAAGAAGAGCACAACCTTCCATCCACAAACAGATGGCCAAACAGAAGTGGTCAATAGGACAATGATCCAGTTGCCCAGGGGCTATTGCAGCAAGCATCCCAAGCTCTGAGATGAACCTTGGTGTTATGTGCAACATGCTTACAACCGTGCTAAACATTCTTCTACACAAAGATCTCCTTTTGAGACTTGTTTTGGTTTTACACCAAAGTCTCCCTTGGATTTTGTCTTTGGGAAAGACATAGTGGTTGATGGACACAATGATGTGGACAAAGCAACCAAGTTCATTGAACAGATCTAAGGAATTCACCAGGCAGTGCAAGAACAGCTGGAACAGAGCTAGGCCAAGTACAAGGCAAGGCATGATAAACATTGAATTGAGCATAGCTTCCAAGTTGGTGATCAGGTCTGGCTGTACATCAGCAAAGACAGAATGCAAGGTGAAGGGAAGAAGCTGAAGCCAATAAGGTATGGGCCTTTCAAGATACTTGAGAAAACTGGTGAGAATGCTTTTTGCCTTGATTTGCTAGCTTACATGCACATCTATTCAGTAGTTAATGCAGAGAACTTGAGACTATTTGAACCTTCATTGATTGAAGATCTCGAAGAGCAAAGTCAGTTGCCTTCTATTGATGATCTATTGCCTGAATATCTCAGTGAATTGTAGGAAGATACAGTTCTAGACAAGAAGGTGAGAACTACGCATAGAGGGGATGTTGAGTACCTCAGAATCGGACTCAAAGGTTCAAAACCAAGCAGTGCAAGATGGATAGAAATTGGACAAGTGAGGAAGCTGTATCCTCACTTGATTGATGCTTAAAAACCAACTTTTGGTGCTCCAAAAACCTTTTCAGTGGGAAGGCGTGATCCAAATGGATCCTAGAATACTCTCTAAGTCTTTAAAAATCATTCAAAAGATCAAAACAATTGTATGGGAAGAACCCTTAGAAACATCGGAAAACACTATCGGCAGCCAAAAATACCAAGAAACAGTGGAAAATAGGCTTATCGGAGGCTTGAGCAGTTAATGCATAGGAGTCTTTGGATCTGGCCGATCAACGGTCCAGATCCGATCGGCAAATCGCAATCAGCGGTGGCAGGCAGAGCATATCGGCGCATATCATATAACAATTGCGATAGTGATCAGCGGGATTGTCACTGGAGCGCTTGTCAAATGGTTCGGGGGCATGTGCGATGTACGATTGCGATCAATTGCATCGCAACATCGCATCAGAGTAGCCTAACGGAGCGGGGCCGATCTAAACATAACTTGCGATAGCTGGACCCGATGGAAATATAGGTGATATCGTATATATTTTGAAGTCCGGAAAACCACATTTTCCTTTGTATTTGCATTTTCCGCCAAATAAATAAAATACAAAAGAACTAGGCCGATGCGATGAAATCGGACCCGAAAAGGGTTTATGAATGCATGTGTATAATATTTCAGGTCCAATATGGGCCGTTTTGCGGGATTTTACAGTGTTTTTAATACAAAGGGAAATCACGATGTAGCGGGATTTCGGGCGGGCCAAAGACGGTAAGTGGTTTGGGATGGGCTCCGCTTGATCCCATACAATCGTTGACACGTGTCCAGGTTGAGGAGAGAGAAAACCACCCTCATCGGGTGGTTAACCCTCATACGAAAGAGCCACCCGAAATGAACCACAGCCGTTGGATCTGGATGTCCCAGATCAACGGTGGAGATGCTATATTGATATACAGGCGGATTCGATATGAGTTATAATGTGAATTCAGAATGTTTGAAGTCCGATAAACATTGTTTGGTAGAATTTTCCTGTGTTTGAACGCATTTCTCTGTGTAAACAGAGGATGGCCGTTTTAGGGATTTCAAAGGCCCGATGCACTCATCTGCTGCAGAACAGGTGCCCACCTCCCCAAAAGGCGTTATTCCATGATTGCTAATGCTTAGAAGAGGGATTCGAGCGGACAGAGGCTGGGAGACAGACAACGCAGATTGGCTTTAAAGCCACAGACAAAGACCAAACAGAGGCAGGCAATATTGGAGGCAGTGTTGAGACAGAGCAACAGAGACAGAGAGTCAGTAAGGAGAGTTTGTGTACTCAGAAGAGACTTGGGGGATCCAAGTAAAGCCTTATTGTTTTGTATGTGTTGTGTGAGGCTCAAATTGAGCTCACTGTTGTAAAACTCTGTGTTGAAGACATAATAGATAGGTCACCACTGAAGGCTGGACTAGGAGATGTAGCCCAGGAGTGTTGGGTGAACTCCATATTAAACTTGTGTTTATGTGTTTGTCCATTATGTTCTTTAACTGCTTCATTGTCTATGTATTTCGCAATCTTATCGATCCATTGCACAAAGTAACATAGACATATCCATGCACATGAGTCTGTAATACCTTAATAATTGTCTTAGATCTCATTTTCTGATCACTCCCCTTTGATGTAGACATGACATTTCAAATCCTTGGAGATATTAACCTTGGGGCAAACACTCTTTTGAGTGCGTTGTTTAAATTCGATAGTTTTGTTGTTGGATTGGCTGAATATTCAGACCTATCAACATTGGGTGAGAGGAGTGCCATTAGTCCAGTTTGATGGCGGATTTGTCATAGAGCAATTGGTGTGCATTTTCAAATCCTTGCCACTTGTATTCTTTCACAAATGGTTAGTTCATCGACAGAAAGGAATTGGAGCACCTACAATTTTATCCATTATGTGAAGCCCAACATATTGGGTTCATAGAAGTTTGAGGATCTTCTCCATGTGAATTCTAACCTTTTCCTTGCGTCTCATAAGGGGGAAGAATATGCAAGTGGGCATCACAAAGATTAGGATGTGGATCTTGAATGCTGTACCTTGGACCTTCTTCTTGCTGCACTAAATATTGAGGAACCTAGAAGTGGCACTGTGATTGGAAACACTTCTTCCAATTGACAATCCACCAGGGAACCTGCATCTTGTTCTATTTTTTCTAATGAAGATGAAGATGAGATAGATGATTTCTAGGCTTTAGCTAATGTTGTATTTTGACATATTTAGCTTTATATATAAAGACCAATTTTGTATATATAACCTCATTTATAAAGTCTGCTTTTGGATTTTTGGCATTTTGCACACAGTTAGCATCTATGGGTAATAGGTATGTAATATAGAAATGTATTTGCTATCGAATTATCATTTATATTGTCATTTAAATTTCTTGCTTAATTATTCTTTCTTTCAAGAAAGTGTGCTATTTATAAAACACTATAGTGAATATATATTTTTTTGTATTTTTTAATACCACATTCCTCTATTTCCAATTTTTTTTTGGGGGCCATGTTTTACGCGTCGCCATTTCCTTGTAACATGCAACTTTAACTTGAGGTATTTCACGCAAATGGAGCACTACCTTCCTAGGAAGTCTCCCTCTTGTACTGTATCATGGTAATCATTCTTTTGAGGTTAATGAGAAGTAATGCGATAATTGTTACAGATTTCAAGCTTCTGGTTTTGATTTTCAGAATTAGCATTTTTCAGATCTATAGTCTGTCATTTGGAAAATTGATCTGAAATTTATAAATGCCGTAACTTTACTCGAAATTTGTACATCTATGGTTTTGCTTTTCAAAAAGACAAGGTTTTGATTGGTGTTTTTGTGCCAAGAGGCACTCTCCAGCTCAGTATGGAAGAGATTTTGTAATATGCTATCCTGTTATGTTATGTAAACATTTTGACTCACTAAAAAATAAAATAAAATTTAAAAAAAAGAGGCACAAATTTCTCGATAATTAAAATTATAAAAATGAAAAAAAATTAATAATTATAATTTTAACTGTAAAATTATAAAGTTAAAGTAAATTATAAGATTACCATGGTTTACAAGCCCATGGTATTTGTTATGATGAAGCCTATTTAAAAGCTTGAGGAAATCCATTATGGAATGCAAGAGTACCAGCTTAGATCTATATGAAGTCTGGACTCTATCCTTCTCGGCGCTTGGTAGATCCAGATTTAAGATGGATATAGGCTGATGTAAGATTTTAAGTTTCAGCATTATATTAAATCTTTGAGGTCAGATCTGCATATCGTGAAGTGAAAATTTGATTACTATTTGAGTCATTACTCTTATATGTTTTGGAAAACATGATTTATGCCTCCACAAATTAAGCAAGGAAATTTTACCATGTAAAAGAAATGTCTCAGTTGCTCATATACAATAAGAATATCAGATTGCATTATTATCACATAACAAACATTTCAAATAGATCATATATTTTTTTCCATGAAATATAGTTTATCCCAACCTCAAGCCTATAAGTGAGGATGAGACCTATAAGTGAGGATGAGATTGTTGGTACATTGCTAGCCCCAACAACAAACTAGCACATGAAGAGTCCCAAACAATAATTAGCACGAATAGTGAACATGTCACAAATGGGATTTGAACCCAAGTGGAGAGGATAATATTCCTTTTCTTTTCCACTGGAGCTCAACACAATTGACTTCAAATAGACTATATATATGTTGATGTGTTTTCATACAAGGAAGGAGTGAAAGGTCTAGGAGTCTATGTATAACCTTTCTTTTTGGCAGTTTTTACACATGCAATGTGAAAGAGTCTAAAGACAGGAAGTGAACACATAGAAGACCTCATTATCAGTCTCTACATAAAGTTAGTGAGCTATGTTAATTGTACTCTTGTCTATTTGAATAGTAATTTGAAAGAGGGTTCTTGAAAGCCATTTACATTTTTGTGAAAATTCGGTGATCCCGAATCCTATTGCAGCAACTGATAATGTTTCTTCTATTTGTTAAATTAATCAAACAAATTACTTGCAGTTTCCTTCGACAAATATCGAAACATATACACTACAACCTTCACAAATACAATACTGTGGAAGAAAATACTGCACAAGAAAGAAATAAACACACACACATACACAATTTTTTTTGGAAAAATGTCCCCGGAAATACCCAATACGGGAAAATCGGTGCAGCAGCAGAGGGTTTTATTATTAAGCAGTAGTTTTTTGAGTACAAATCATTGGGTGCCCAAACTGGCTATCCGATACAGAGAATAAACTGGCAAAGAGGTAGTGAGAAAATATCTCACACTGTCACTGGAGATCTGACACTGATGTGGGTCCTAGAGCAGAAGTTAGAGCATGTTGAAGTTACCATTGTAAAGCCCATGTCGAAGTTACCATTGTAAAGCCCAGAAAACAAAGAGAAAACACCAAAGGAGCAAGGCAAATCGCATCGGAGGTCCGGGGGCAAATCACAATCCCGCATCCTGCAGGTCTTGTAGTCCCGCTATCCCGCAAACCCGCAGTCCCGCGAACTCGTAGTCCCATAGTCCCACGGTCCTTGATCCCGCATCCTGCAGGTCCTATAGTCCCACGATCTCGCAGTCCCTCATCCTGCATCCTGCAATATCGCTATATCGCAATCCCACGACCCCGCATCCCACAACATCGCAGTCCCACACAATCCAAAACTTTGCGTTATCGCCGATTTGCGATATGGTGGTACATCGCCAGGGAGGCTGAAAAATCGTTTACAAAGGAAAACCATAAAAAAAAAAACTAAGGTCGGGCTGCCCCCTTCTCTCTCCTCCACATGGCGGTATGACGATTGACAATCGACAACTTTGGGTTATCGACGATCGACAAGGGTCACCGCTGCAAAACATTGTAAACTGCTGATCTTGCCATTTAGTGTTACATCACTGGGGAGGGCCGAAATTTATTTACAAAGGAAATGATTGCGAAAACAAGGTCGGGCAAGCCTTTTTCTCTCTCCTCCAGGGGGTCACGTGGCGGCATATGATTGGTCCTCAGAGCTGACATGGCAGCTGACGTGGCAAATGACATGTGTCACTCAGTTTTAGCGTTTTCAGGGGTGAAATGGGGCCATTTCCGGGGGACACCTGTCACTACTCACAGGGTGACACGTGGTAGTGATGATGTCACCCCGGGGTATCGACGATCGATGATTGGCGATCATATGAAGTAAAAGCTTATTCCTCCACCGATACTCCTCCTCGGTTGCGATTGCGATAAGGAGAAAACCCCCGGATGTGATAAGTTATTGCGGTTTATTTCATAAAGATTTCATGTTCGGGATGTCGACCAGTGCGGTGTAAGGGGCAATCAAAGGAGATTCAAGTTACAAAGGAAAAGGCCCCCCAGACAACAGTTGAGAGCCTTAGTGCCCGAAGGGCTAAGCGCTCTGTCACAGCCTACGGTCATGTGATATGAATAAACAGAAAGGGGCTGAAAGCATGGGGGCTAAAGGGCAGTTGAAACTCGCTTGTTTTTGTATTAGTGCAGTGTTAAAAGCTTGCGCCTGAGAGTCTTCTCTGTTACATTGTAATACGCAACCCCAGGTAGATCAGGGCATCAATTGCGTTCAGTAGGACGTTTAAGGCTGAAATGACAGAGTCGGTCTTGACAACAGCGTTGACAGTAAATCATGGGGGATGGTGCATTCAAACCAGGTGTGGGCGCATTCATGAGAAAACTATTTTGCAACACGCCTCCAGAGTCGACGCCGAAAGCATCTAAAGGAGAATAGACAGTAAACAGGCCAAACAGCATGGGAAGCACACTGTGACAGAGACAGGGCTTGATCTGAAGTTTTCACAGGGACAACAAAGGACTCCTTCCTCCATTCTTCCTCCTGTTTCTTTTTGACTTTCTGTAGTTTTCAATTTCCAAAAAGGGTTTCGATCCCGATTGTAATCTTTAGGTAGCAGAGCCTTACAAGGACAGAGACAGCTAGAGCTCTGGCTCAGAGATATTTTTGATTGTAACTCAAGCGCTCCCCCTCTTCTTATAAATAGAGGGATGAAATTCATAAGAATGGTTCTAGAATTTCTCACCCACTGGGTTTGAATTCTGAGATGCCCCTTTGGTTCTATTTGCTGTTTCATGGGGGACTTAACTAATGTTGTGCTGAATGTATGGATTGGTTATTTGGACCCTTAAGACTAATGCAACTCCCTGTTGATTCTAAGCATGATAGATGTGCAACATGTTCCCCTCGGTAATCTCATTTCATTTGTGTTTTTCTTTCCCTGAAATAGTATTAATGAAGCTGTTGGTTTCTTGCTGATTCATGGATTTATCTAGGCTGCTTAATAAGAGAACAATACATGTGCATATCTCAGATTTATTTGTGTTATTCACTAGCACTCAGTACTTGTAGAAACTACAGATTTACTTGTGTATTTGATTAGCCTGTAATACCTGCGGTAGCTCAGATTTACTTTGGCTGTTAAGCAGAGAATGATACCCATGTATATTTAGCCTGAACCCTTAATCAACACTCCTCTATTTCTACCATTTCTCCTCCTTCCTCTTCCATATTTCTGCTGGGACATTATCGCTAAGGATTTTTCTTGTTTACAACCCTATGCATATATTCCCCTCCTCATTCTCCTCCTTTCCACCACTACTCCAACTTTAGTTTTAAGCTGTCTCATTGTTGTGTGTTGGCGACCAGGAGAAGACATTTCTCTTTGAAGATTGCCCCGATATACCCCCTCATTTGGATCCATGTATTGGCTTGAGTCTACCTTAATGAAGGCCTATTGAACCAAACCCCTCCTATTACCTTTTTACGTGACAATTGGAGTGCTGCAAACCCCTCACATATAATCTTTTATGGCACTGGTCTACAATCAAACCAGAGGCTGTCTCTAGGAGGCTTTCTATCTCCCCTGCAACACTTGTGCCACAAGGTGCTAGATTTAGCTACAACAGTGCCCATCAAGCTCCTTCTTATAATTTCTCGTTGGAGCACCAATGGCCAAGATTAAAACATAATCAAAGGCTAAGATTAGCTGGGAGTTGATCCTCGTCTTTATCTAGAAGATTCGCACCAGATTTAATTAATACCCTTTAATTAATCACATTTCCTAAGTTTAGACTTAGGAATACATTAAAAATGATTAATTATTTTAATTAAACTATCTCTAGGTGGAATTTTCCAAAACGATTTCTAGGTTTTGGAGAATGCATGTATTCTAGCTCTCCACAAAGTTTCGTGGCTAGAACACATCAGGTGCTACAAAAATCAACACTTTTAGGTTAGATTATTTATTATGCTCTACTCCTATTGTTTTGACATTTTGTAGATTGGCTTCCAACTTTAGAAGTTTTGCAATATTGATCTTTTGAGTCATACAAGCTAATCTTATTTTAAATTAAGATATGAAGAAAAATACTAATAGGTTTGTTATAGCGTAACTAAAGTCAATTGTGACAGGTGTTGAGATTCATAAGGGGCAACAGAGTTGATGGAACCAAATCTCACCCAAATTTTGAGATAACATCCTCACTAGTGCCATAGAGAGACACAAGTCTAGTGTATTAGAGAGAGAGTGCAAATGCCCAAATACATGTGCTTAAAATAGAAATACACAAGTGTGCCCAAGAGAAAAATGCCAATCACAAGAAAACACCAAAATTTAGTGCCCATAGGCTTATAACACTTGGTATTTGAGATCAAAGATCACAAGATGAGATAACATGAGATAATACAAGATGAGATAAGATGGGGAGACATTCCTTCAAGAGGGGAGGAATCCTTTCAAGTGGGGGTTATGGGCCCACAATGCAAGGGCACACCCACCAAGAGGCTTATTGATCATACTTATCAAGTTTGATGAGGTTGACCCTAAACATAAACCGAGTATATAATAAATGAAATAAAATATGGCCGTAGCGATCATTACAAATACATTATGATACATATGAATGGGCCATGGACACATGTACAAACTATACGAATAATTTCAACTATGCACCCCCCTCTTCCATCCTTCTGCTTGAACAAGGGGCCATAGTGAGATATTATTATAGTTATAATACAATATTACAAAATTCATCTTCCCCCTTAATGTCAAGTAGAGGGCCAAATCATCCCCTTAATGTCCAATATTATCGATGACCAACATTTAGGTTGAAAGAGATTTAGGTGAGAGATGTTGTAGTTTAGGAGGGACATCAAAATATTGAGCAATGGACTATGGCAGATGTTACTCCCCTAGAAATGCATGTCTTATTTTGCGTTTTCCGTGGGATTTCATCTCCTACCAAGCGCAATAAGTGATCCTTGGAGTTCAATGGTAGTTCCAGATTATAAGGAGATTTGGAGGCCATGCTCCTTGTTCCAGTTTGCTTTATCACCACTCCATTATGTTGAAGAACAAATGTGTAGAAAGGTGTTGTTGGCTCAATGAATGCTTTGTGAGAGGCAATGTCACCATGAGTTTTTATCTGGGCACACTTGATGCATATTTGGAGGCATGTTTCCCCTGTGCGAAAGACTTTTTGGGGCAAGGAGATATTATTTAACCCATTTTCACATATTTGGAGATGTACATCACCTTTTGAGGTATTTTGGGGTAAGGATACATTGTTTGAGGCCTTCTCCACATATTTGAAGGCACGTTGTTTGAATGAAGAGATGACATATGGCATTGTTGACATGATCAAGCCCTTAAATTAAAGGTGCTTTCCTTATGAAATTGAGAAGTGGTGTTATGGACCCATTTTATTCGTTCAAAAGGCAAAAGGATCAAATGCCCTACCTTGTAGGAGGCACAGAGAATGACAGGTGGAAAGGATATAAGCTAAAGGAGAATTCCCTTGGTTGGAATGATGCTATTTGGTGGTAAAAACATTTGTATGGTCAATGGTAGGTCAATTGATGAGGAACATTCCACTTCAAGGGTGAAAATATGATATTTTAGTTGCTTCATCATAAATCTACCCTCCTAAAGAGGGAATTCCCCTTTAAGGAGCCATCTAAAACATTTTAAAGGGAATTTTTGAGGCATTGTACATTGATGCACGTAGTTCACATATTTGGAGGAACTACCTCAAGGAGAAGTTGACACACCAATTTGTGATCTAGGGATTTTTGGTTTTATTTTAATATTATTTTATGGATGGGGATTTTGGTTTTAAAGGTAAACATATAGGAGAGCATTCATTTGCTAGAAGCATGGTTGGAAGATAGGGAATTCCCCTTTGTCCGCTAAGTTGAAGTTCTAGTGTTACAAGGATTGAATTGCACTGGCCGGTTCAGACCGATCTGATCGTTTTAAGGCAAAAACCGGTTCGAACTAGTGACTTGAACCGTTTTTTGTCCAGTTCGGTGCAGTGAAGAGCCACGTAGAACGCATCAAGTGGGGCTTGTTTTGCTTTTTTCTTTTAATGTTTGTCTTAGCTGGGCACTAGCCTAGAATAGGTGCCGAATATTCAAGCATAGGGCCCTACTATTCCTATGCATTTCGTGGTAATGTTAAAATAAGTAAAAGGATGAAAATGAAAGATAAAGGAGAATGTGACATTCTCCTTTATCTTTCATTTTCATCCTTTTACTTAAATTTCTAACATTACCATGAAATGACTTGGGATGTTTGAGAGTGGTTTTGACCTCATTGGATTTCATATGGAGAAAGTAGAGTTTTAGATCTCACTCAAAATCCAACAGACTCAATAGTTTTCTAGGATTTCAGGATCGGGGGGATTGCAACGCTACATTGGATTTTCTCATGTATGAAGGTATGAAACTAGTATTTAATCAAGAGCACCAAACCCTCTATGTACCTTCATGTTAGTGACATTGGTTGTTGAACTCCTATATCATGAACCTACTAAAAAAATACCCATCACTCAAACAAAATCTTGACTTGACATGCTATAATTTTTCTCTTATTTTAATGCTTAGAGGGTGATATTGATGACAAAGATCCCAATATATGCAATGATTTTGGTGATATGTAGATATTTGTTGTAACATAATTTTTTTTGGATGCTAGAGGCCATGTGAAGCTTGTTTGCTGATGTATTTTCGGTTTAGAGATGGATTGCACTCAGTGCTATTTTGGTTATGTGCACCCTTACATGCGATATAAATGAGAACTTTTGCTTATTTGTGTATAAATGGTTTGGATTCATATGGATGCACATGAATATATATGTTTTTCTTTAAACTTTGAATATTTTATGGGTTTTTGGTTGATCGGTTTTTTAGTCTGGTTTTTTAACCGGTTTCTGTACGGTTCTGACTGGTTCCCGGTCCGGGGGGTCTACCGGTTTAATGACCGGTCCGGTTCTGATAACTATGACTTGAACATCTTTGGAAGGATAGAGAGAAGGATAAGTTGAAGTGGCCATGTCCATCTTTTTTCTATTTTTCATGAGTTGGTTTGATCATTGGAAATTATTTATACAAATAGCTGGTGTAATCTTTAGAGGTCGTCATTTTTCTCCAATAAGATGATGTTAGGGAAAAGGTTTAACCCTCTCTTTCTCTTGCTGTAATCACTATGCATTTATGAATATTATTGCTATTATTTCTGCATATTGAGAGTCTGTGGCTGTCCCTTTCTTGTTCATGGTTGCATGCTATTACTTGGTTGTTTTGTACTTGTGAGGTGCTACTTTGGAAGGGCCCTCTATTTTTCTACATATTGAAGAATATCCATGTGGTTAGTTAGAGTGTATTTGTTAATATCTTAACTACACCTTTCATCTCATTTAGACCCTTTTGTTCATTGATCTTGATTGCATCACCCGCTTGGATAAGCAATGGTCTTGGTAAATTCCACCATCCATTTAATTCTAAAGAAAATCTCATAAAACATTTTTTTAGGGCTTCCCCCCTCATTAGAGAAATTTTGAGGTAAAAAATGGGCCTCAAAACAAAAATCAACTTTATAAAAACCAATAGGATTCAATATGATGTCAACCATGGGGGATGATTCACCTTTTTTGGAGTAAAAAAGTAAAAGTATTAAAAAATAAAAAATAAAAAAACTATTTATTTATTTATTTTTTTAACTCGTATTTTCAACTTATCTCCCTACAATTTTACTCAAATTTTGAGCGGTACCATTTGTTGGATGTGGAATTTAATTTTGCATTCAAGGAGTACCCATGTTGCATACTTTCAATGGACTCTACTACACAAAAATCATGTTTTCATGCATTTCACATTTTTTGTGTAGTAGGGTCCATTGAAAGTATGTAACATGGGTACTCCTTAGATGCAAAATTAAATTCCACATCTAATGAGTGGTAGCGATCAAAATTTGAGTAAAATCGTAGGGAGATAAGTTGACAATACGAGTTGAAAAAATAGTTTTTTCTTTTTTCCCTCCAAAACTTGATGAGGTAATCTAATCTTATTTTATTATTTCCACTATTATTTTAAAATATTCCTTAGGAGCCCATTTTAGACCTCAAAATTTCTCTAATGTGTGCTAGAAAAGAATCATCCTAAAGTGAGGGGGAGTATTACTATGGTGAAATTTGGCAATTTTCCTAAGTGTCCCTAGGGTTACACTTAGTTAAAGGGCTTTGTAACATTTGAAGTGCAGGTTTGGGAGACTATAGTGGAGAAGATTCCTCTTGATAATGCTCAAAAGGGCCATCAAGAAACTCAACTCCATCAAATTCGTCTTGGAGATAGTCAACAGTTTGAGCAAGAAGGGCTCAAGGTGGAGGAGAGTCCCTTTAATGCCATGCAGATGAACCAACATGAAAATATGTTGAATTGATAAGGGTGGAGATAACCCTTTTACGTATAGGCCTTGAACCATATAAATGAAGAGGAATTGGTGTACATGAATCATGTAAGGTGTTGCCATCATCATTGAATAATGAAGTCGAACTTTCAAGAGCATCTACGACGTGAGGATTGGATGATCCATTGACAAGAATATCCTAAAAAAGTGAAGAGATATTTGTAATTAAAAGATGTGATGAGGTCATTAATTGGGTCCACATCAATGATAAGACTTTGTGCATATGTTGTAGGAGTACTTGAGAGACAACTTGTAGAAGTAGAAAGAACACTAACATCATATTGTGAAAAAGAATGGTCAATTAAACCACGACAAGAATCGTCTAGAAGGGGGCTTGCATGGGGATGAGAAGCATGATCTGTGGAAGCATGTTGAGACCCATTTGAAGAATCTTTTGAAAGATTTAATGGGAGAGAATATGGTGGATTGTGAGTAGGAACTTTGTTCAAAATAACCTCTCTATAGTCATAAAGGCGGTATCTCTGAAAGGTTTCACTATAGCAAACTAGAGTGTAGCGAGAATCTAGAGATGTTGATGTGTTTTGCCTTTCATTAGGACCATGGGTTTATGCACTAGATCCAAAAAAATTGAATTGAGAAATAAACGATTTTTTCCCATACAATTTCTTAATAAGGAGTCATACCTATGACAACACTAGTAGGGGTTCTATTGATGGTATGGGTTGGAAAAGCAACTGCCTCTCTCTAAAATGAATGTGTCATTTTCCGAGAGTGAAGCATCTAGTGAGCCATTTCCATGATAGTCCTATGCTTTGGTCTTGGTACTCTATTTTTCCATGGAGTGACAAAATGATTCTTTGTCAAGAGATGCCCTAAGATATGAGAAATGACTCAAAGACATTGCAAGTATATTCAATTTAATTATTTATGCTACACACAACTCAAGGGTGGTGTCCATTCAAGAGGGGTTTATTAGCCCACAACCTAAGAGGGTTATTGAGCCTGCATTTCAAGTTTGATTAGGTTGGCCTTCACCATAAACCTAGTATACGATAAATGAAATAAAATATTACTTATCTTTAGTTATAAATACATAATGATACATATGAATGGGCCATGGCCACATGCATAGGTAACACCAATTATTCCAACAACAAGCAATTATATGGAATAGAAGATAAAATTAAATCGAATGACAAATTGCAAATAGTAAAATAATGCCAAATAGTGTTTTTTCATGGAAGGGGGCGCTCTTATATGTTTAAAATAGGATTTTTGTTGCATTTTAGGGTTTCATGAGGTAGGTAATAGTGTGGGGCCCACATGATTTTGGTGGTTAACTATGTCATAGATGTGCCAAGAAAAGGGTGTTTTGGGGGCTTGTGTGTGGACTCTCCCTACCTATTAAGGAGCTTGTGGTTGCTCATTGATAGGCTAAGCAACAAGGTTCATAATTTTTCAAGGACATTTAAAAAAAATTGATAGTGTTTGATGATCCAAAATGTTGTACTAGATCAAACCATCATATAAGACAAATCCAATCATAGGGTTAGAACTAAATTCGATTTCAATTTTATTTTTATTTTTGATTTATAAATAAAAAAGGTAAATGAGTTAAGCCTATCCTTATCCCTATTAGGGTTTATTTCTCCCATGATTTAATTTGTCTTGTGATTTGCTTGAAGCTCTCTTCGTTGACCACCCTTGCATTTGTTTCTTGAAGCTTTGATTCCACAGTTTGTAGCCTCACAACTAATGAACATTTGGATCCACGACTTAAATGCTATACACTGGAGGAGGCCATACACTAGTCACTAAGATTTCCAAGTTGTGTGTTAGACATCCATTGAGATTAGACAACTAAAGCCACAATTTAAGTGCCAATTTGAGCTTGAATCAAACTTGAATTCTTGCCTATGAGTCAAAACTCGATACTCTTCATCATTGATCAACTGCTATGTTGAGTTTGGAAGGGCCAAAGGAGACTAGTATTTAGATTTAGATTGAGACATAGATTTAGCTTAATATTATGGTAGAGAAGCGTTGTACTATATGTTTAAAATTTAGTAAAGGCATTGGATTTTATCATGCTTAGTTATTAACTTGTATATGTTTAACACTGATGGCATTGTAATTTTTAATGATAGATCAATATTTTTATTTTAAAGTTAATATATATATTCTAAAAATTTCTAATTATATATGGATGAACCTAATGGTGAATTTTATTTAAATTCCATTTCAATATTTGAATTTCATTGTCACCAAATTCGAACCTAAACTTGAGCCATTTGACATTGCTGGTAGGTAAGGAATCTTTATAGGCTCTAAGGTGTATAAAACTCGTTAGAAGCTGCTCTTGAGTTCCTGAAATCTCATGTCCAAAACTCCCAAAAGACTTGAGTTCTTGAAGCTGCTTCTAATGAATCTAGAATGTTTTGTTCCCATTCCTTGTGACCAAATGGTTGTTTGGGTCCGGTCTTCCACTTGGGACAGTCTGAAGAAACCACTATATTTTAGATGAGCCACAAGATGTAGAGGGAGCCGAAATTTTGCACCGCACCCAAACAAGGGATCTATGCCAATTTAGACCTTCTGGTCATTCCCAATCCTCAAAGCTAGCCAGTGTTCGATGAGCTTAAATGAGGTGACAATAGCTTTCCAAATGGTTGAAGCATTTTTCTTGGGTTTGTTGGCTATTCAGATCCAGTCTTCCAATGAGGCTAGGTGTATATATTTCCTGTGGACAACAATTGTCTAAAGACTTTGAGTGGTCAACATCCTCCATCCAACCTTCGTTGCTAGAGTTTTGGCGAAGAGAGGAATGTTTATAAACCCCACCCTCCCCAAGCTTTCTGAACTGCAATCTTGATTCTTGTCCCACTTCACCCAGGGGTAATTACAAAGAGGTCTCGAGAACACACCCATGAGAATCTGAGACAGACCTTTCTGAGCTTCTCTAGAATACCCTTGGGGATCCATGACAAGGACATCCAATATACCGAGATTGCTTCTAGGACTGATTTTATCAGTTCTCGTCGCCCTGCTCTGAAAAGCCATTGAAGACTCCATTTCAGCCTTTTTCCAACTTAGCCACCAACCATTGCCAATTTGCTTTCCAGTAGCAGTTTGGCTTTAGGTGAAAGCCCAGGTATTTAAGACCCTCGACCAATTGCAAAAGGACGTAAGGCAGATGAGTTCACAAATAGATTAGTTCCTCATCATTTAGACAATTTGTAGAAAGCGTAGATTTTGCAACATTTATTTTCATACCTATTGCACTTCCAAACAATGGGTGGCTTGCAAGAAGTTTGCTTCCCGTTGGGACTCGGGAGCTGTCTCCAATTGTCAAAGTATGAAGATTGAAATCTCTAGTTACTCCAAGCTATAAACTAAGCTAGTTGCTAAACACCTCTCTACAAAAGAAGTGTTCACCAATTGTAAAAACACTCGTGTTGCCAAACGTTGTAGCTATGTGGTAGCGCCACCATGCATGTTCCACCACTCGACAAATAATATTTCACCATCAGTTATATCGAGATTCTCATCATTGGTATCATTGTTCATTCTTTGCCCCTAGTCTAGCCTTTGCCTCCACCTCGATCCTCTATGGACATTTGTAGACACCACCCAATTTTGATGAAATTGCCTAATCCAAGCCTTAAATTATGGTAGAAAAAGCTTAACATGCCTGATCAATGATTTTGGTTTGAGTGTGTTGGAAAACCAAAGTAGTTGCAGGTCAAGAGCGATTTTCCTTAGCTTGATAATTACTTGTGAATATTATGTCTTCTTATTACTTTAGTTCTTTTTCATAAAACAATTACTAAACTGACAAATATAAGAGACAAAGACACCAATGTAGGCTCCACGCCAGGGCAAAGCCCCACCTCTTAGGGAAAACCCAAACAATATCCTTCTTATAGAATTTAGATCAAAAGTGAGACAACTTTAGGAACTAATGACCAAACTTGCTAGCTACAAGTCAACTCTTCTTCTTAAGAAAGGAATGCCACCTTCTTACAGACTTTTGCAATTCTGGATCACTGTAATGATTATACCTATACAACTTTCGCACCTTATGTAATTCATATACGATCATCGAACCTCTGTTTCTAACTTGTAGTTTTTCGGGTTTCTGAGATACTCTTGAAACTTCAGATCACTGTGATGACTATCTCTCGGATGACAGACCTTAGAATGATACACCTACAACTTCAGACCTTTAGATGGCACCTTTGTAGCTTTGGATTGGCAGATTGCTATGGCTTCAGATGTCAAACTGCAATCTTGAATTACTGTAGCTTCGGTCTCCTTCTTCAGATACTTGTGCAATGCTTCTTATTCCAGTCTTCAGGCTATTAAGGTGCCACTCTACCTTTGTTGTGGGGAGACTTGGATGTCACGGTTCAAGGATCAGACTGTTCTCCTTTTAAGGTCTTCATCGCTCTCCTTATTAGTCACATTTCCTTGTCTTATCGAACTATAGATGCATCGTTTCAAATGAATGCGAGTTTCCTTTATATACTTGTTTCCTCATGTAATTAGGCTGACTTGTACAGTTTCTCTATGCTGAATCGAACAGAAGTCTTCAGGTCGACTTGTAGTGCTTTTCATGGACCGTTTTGCAAGGTTGACTTGTAGCTATAGGTCTGACTTACGATATGACAATTCCTAGAGGCATGCAATTGATGCCATGACCTATATGACCAATAAAACAAGCATGAAACCCATGCTTAATAAATAAATAATTTTCTTTCTTTATCATATATACATAATGACATGAGTACGAAGACAATTATGAAGACCAAACCTAGTTACTTTTCCAACACTCCCTCTTAACTAGGGAGGTATTCATAACGACTCAACACATATTCTCAAGTTGAAATGTTCTCATAAGAAGGGATCCAGATTGATAAGCATCACTCATCATAGCCAACATTGTCATATTACCCAAGGCCTTGACAAGTACACTCTATCTCTCATGAGATCAGACAGAGCACAATGCTAGGAGCATAGGATACCATACTACCTTATCATGGTATATACTCCACCTAGGATATTCGGAGTAATCCTACCATCGAACCATTCTTTTTCAAGTCCATGTGACCTAGGATTTACATCCTAATCCATCACATTGCGTGCCTCCAAGAATATTTGTCCAAGATGCTTTTTCAATCCAACATTCTCCTTATCCATGTTCAAGTACTTGACCTAGGACATCAATGCTATTTCATCAAAGTGCTTAACATAAGGAGAACCAAACAAATCATCATTCTCCCTCTCCGTGATGCATGCACTAGACTTATGGCTATTAGTCCTAGTCTAGTACATGACACAGGGAGAACCAGTGTCCAACCATACTCCTCTCAATTAGGTAGGACATCCATATTCTCCTTTTAATCAAAGAATAAATCTTGCTCCTTTTCAAGGAGACTCCTTTTACTCCTGCTCAAGACTGGAGGAGATTCTCGACTTCATAGTGGCTAAACTTCTTCCTTGCCTTTTATAAAAGTACCAACTATCAATTCTTGCATGCCTCCTTTCCTTCCCATCTTACTGTACAAAGCATGCTTCTTGCTTTCTTTCAAGGATCATGGAGCCATCCTCTCATAATAGATTTACATCTTATACATCACTTTTTGTCTTGTCTTTATTAATGAGTTCCTTCTATTGAACCTTTTTAGACTTCAAACTGAACATAGCTTCGAAAGTGATTCCTCTTCTAGACCTTCAGGTTACCTTGCTACCTTTCAATCCCAAGATGAGCACATCTTGATCTTCAGATATGTTAATTATCAGATATTGAGCTTTTCCCCAACATTTATCATGTAGACCTACAACATCTTTCCATGTAGCAAAAGCAACAAGTGAACAAGATAACCAACAATAGATATTAACATCTGACTTATCTCACCATGATAGTTTTATCAACATTCATGGTCCATAATATGAGTCTACCTTTATCAAAGTGCCCAAGGATCCAACTTGACTACCAAGTTATCATTCCCTCCATAGATCATGTGCTTCCTTATTATATACCTGCAACATTCATTGACAAGTAATACCAACCAAAATATACAAGTACAAGAGCATGGTGACAGTTTAGACAACCTAGGGTTTTAATGGGATCTTAGAGAGATAGAATCCAAGGGGTTTCAGATTCAAACCCTAAGTTCCTTGATATTTCCCTTTTAAACATCAACCCTAGGGTTTGAGTCTCAAAACCAATTCCACCTTTACTAGGGATTGCCATATACCCTACAAACCCTAGAGACCAAGGGCTAGGGTTTATAGGAATAAACTGATTAGGGTTAGGGTTTCTCTTTTGAATAGGATTTCCAAATAACAAGGTTTACAAAAACCGAGATGCCAACAACTTCTAATAAGATAAAAACTACAAACCCTAGAACCAAACATGTCCCAAAACCCTAATATATTTTTATATGTACAAAAGCAATTATACATACCTCAAGAACTACATACCTTATTAACTTTTGATTGCTATAATACTACTGTTTTGCATGCTGTAAATCTGCATACGTATAAAACCCTAACTTATAACAACATTCTTTAGTTGATGTTGGCTAGTTTTCTTGCATCCTTTGACCTTAAATCTCCTCTATAAGAAAGTCAGTATGGTTTCTAAGTAAAGAAAATTGTCTTCCACCCTCTCTATCCAAGGTCCTTCTATCTTGACCTGCCCTAATTGACTCCATTGCCTAATTGATTAGAGGCAGTAGTCTTGGTGTGTCGATCAACCTTAAATTTCTTTATTTATTTGTGATAACTAGGGTTAGGGTTTGGCTAAAAATGCATTTGTAGTAATGTTGTACCTATCTGTTATAGTGCTTTAGGTAGGAGTTGCATCTATTAATGTTTAAAAGGAAAAACTATCATTTTATGCATGTTTTACCACAAAATTTAGGGCTGACGTCTAGGTTATTTTTGCTGTTTTGTGCATTTTGAGCCATTGAAAACCATTGTTTAACCTATCCCTTGTTTACCTCTTTGAACAGCCTCAAACCTTTGTTGATGTTACCATTTTGGGGCTATTTTGATTGCTGTAATACTGTTTTGCATGCTGTAAATCTGCGTACCTATAAAACCCTAACTTATAACAGCGTTCTTTAGTTGATGGCGGCTAGTGGGAAATCTTACTTGAACATCTATAGATGACATTTTGGCCTCCAAGGCATTGCAAGTACTTCCCTCTATCGTATGAGCTTGTTGTCCACCCCTAAGTATGTCTTTATTGAAGAACTTTTAGGATTTTTAGATGCAAGTTCCTTAGAAAGCTATTTGGCTTAGATTTCTAGGTCATCTAGCCTCTAAATCTTGCCAGGGAAGCCTCCCTTGTGGGGATAATATCCAACCACAAAATAGCCAGTGGGGAGAAACCACTAAGGTGACAGTGTGGTGGTGGATCCCATTGTAACCCGAAGACCTAGATCATCTAGTGAGGCTTTGCACTAGGTTGCTAGATTATGCTGTAACAGTCCTCTATGATTCTGTTTTCACTACATCATTGCTAACATTTTCATGAACTATTATGGTTTGATGCATCTATAAACATGTTTCAATTTTTGATGTAACAAGGGTTCAAGTTCCTTAGAGATTGTGATGTTTTATGTTAATCTTTGAAAAAACATTTGACAACATTCTAGTTATTTATTGACAAATAAATTTGGACCTCGAAATGGAACATATGAGAAAATAGAGGACACCCATAAGCACATGGTGCACACCATTATTAAAAATAATGCTGGCAAATGCTTTCCCTTTCTGAGAATCACTTAGATAGAGGAAGCATGTGACTTGGATAGGATGAGCACAGAGACAACACCTAAAGCATAGCTATGCATTATGCTTACCCAATTTATTTGAAGGAGGAGCTGCTTCACATTTCTTTTATGACAAAAGCAGAAAAACAGAAAAGGACAACACTTACTGTGTATGAGCAAACTTTGCCATTTCAGATGCTTTCTTTCCTTTTTCTCAGCAGTGAAGGCACCTCATCCTAGAGGAGGTGACACTTCTTTATATTCAGATTTGAAAGGAAGTGTCAGGGTTAAACAATTCTTTCTTGAGACATCTAGTAGCAGCAGAGAACCTCTTGCTCTTCTTATCTTCCACAAATCTCCACCACCACCTCCACTGCAAGAGAGGAGTTCAATGGTGGCCTGTCACCTATTGCCCATCATGATGCAGACATTTTTTGGGTAATATATGATTTAATCTAGTTTTGCTTGACTCTGACTCTGACTCTATAAATTTCATGTTTGTGTTGAACTGATTATTTTCCTAGTAGTGTGTTTATATCAGTGTTGCAAACATCTCTATAACATCCTGATTTTATCTCAAAATCACGATTTTTTGGCCTAGCCGATGTTTGCCGATTTTTTACTGATATTTTCCCGATTTTTACGATTTTTTGGTTTTCTGGACCCTTGCCGATTTTATCCCGATGCCGATGTTCGCAACATTGGTTTATATGCATTTATTTTGAAATTGTTTATCTGAATGCGCATTTCTTCATATGTATTTGAAATTCGATTTTGTAGTTATAAACGTCTGTAGAACCTGATCTCAACCAGTAAATCTTTTCTTAAATTTACCCCCACTCTCAATTGTTTTTGGATAGCTAGAGTGTGTTTTAGCTTGTTGACTATCATCGAATTATGTGCAGAATTCTCATCTTAGACAACAACATTCACCTAATAGGTACGCTCCCTTGAGGTTGGAATATTGTTAGTCCAAACAGAAAGACTTCCAACAGTGACATGGTTGGCTGTCTAGAATTGTTACGAAGATTTGTATGTGCAGGTTTCTGTGATAACAGGATTCAAATCAAATGGGTTCTTATAGATTGTGTTAGGATTATTGTGATATATCAAGAGTTTTTAAAGGTCTTGATATTATTGCCTTAAGAAATCGTGATATTTTATCATCATTGATATCTTATATTGCAATATATTCAAAATATTGCAATATTGTTCGATAATATTGCTTTGGCTTTTTTTAACCTCATTTTGAGAAACATAATTAGGGGATGAAGAGTAGAGGTGTTTTGTAACATTTTTTATGAGTTATGATTAGAGTTCTAGTGTTTTCATTGCCATAAATAGAGCCATTTTCCAGTTAGGACTGATTTCGATCTACTATTTCCATATTGCTAGGTATGCATAAAAAATTATGCTTGCTTTTTTATTTGAGATTTAGTGTAGGATTTGCGATGTCTCTTAGATTTGCCTCTTTTTGCTGACTTTTAATGGGAGATTTAATGCTTATCTAGCTCTGATTTTTCATTTGCAGGATTCTTTGTGTTGATTTCTATTTCCTTTTATGCCCTAGGTTTTATGAGTTCTCTATGAAATTATTGAAGGCATTGGACCCACTATTGAAATATGGTAAGCTAAATGGTCCTCATAATTGACAGAGGTTGAGGTGGAAGTTATGTGGGAGGGAAATGAATGGTGGAATTGACCACTTGAAATACCACCTTTCAAAAATTACAAGGCATAAATGCAAATTTGCCTTGAGCTGTCCAATTGAAGGATTAACTCCTACTTGTGATGTATGATGAAAACATTGTAATATGTTAATGAAGTAGCCTATGCATAATAGTCTTTGTATGAAGTAATGATGAGTGAAAAAGATAGAGGTTGGGGATAAGGATCTCATAGAAATAGTTAAGAGATTTGGGGATAAATTATTGGAGATGGGGGATGGTTGAATTGAATATTTATGGTCACCTATTATTATATAAAGGGACATATTGTACAATAGAAACACACTCGAGAATTGAGTGATTCAATAGAATTCCTGTTTGGGGGTTTCTAGAGTGTAAACTCCCAGAGCCCCTCGCTTGATATGTTTGTTCAACTTTGACTACATTTGTTTCTTATTATCATTTCCAACATTTGGTATTAGAGCTCCATGGTTGTGAACTATGGAAGATCTCAAAGAATGAAGATTGTGGTAGAGTCGGTTATTGGTAATGCGTTGTGTTGTTAGAGAAAGAGGTGGGAGTATTTATATGCCTATACATTGTGTACAATGTTGGAGGAGGAAAAATCGAGATAAGCGAGCTGTAGCTACAAATTGTGGAGAAGAGCAATGTGGAACATATGTTGATTGTCATTATTTTTTTTAAAGGAGATGAAATCAAACAAATTAAATGTGGCAACAGATTTTTGAAGGAAAACTCGTTTTGTGGTAGTCTATTTTCATTATTTTTGACGTGGACTGATTAATTTTCTTTTTGATGGTGGAGTAGATCTGTGCATTTTTTTAGAGTATACTGATTGTGAACATGAATTTTAGGATGTGCTATAAAAGAAACAAAGTAGCATCACCAAAGAAAGACATAATGCCATTGTGGACTATAGATTGTGCTTGTGAGATGTTGTGAAGGGAAAAGAATTTGCTTATAGTCTTTAAGGTCATGGGGTAGGAGTTATCACTATAAACAACAAGGAATTTGTAAGTATGGTTGTGTGAATAGTTGAATATGTTGAAAAGTGAAGAAAATAACTATGTGATGAAGGAGCTATCTCAATGTCCTTTGCTTGATATGTTTGATTATATTTACTGCTTATTATTATTTCTAATACATATTGCCACATTCAATTATCGATACGAACAAGAAGAAAGATGCGAGAGAATCATTAAGATTCAAAATTGCAGCTGGAGGAATTGCAAAAAGCTCAAGAACCACATGCTTCTCAAGGGTGGGGGGAACTAAGGGGAGTGAAATCCAATGCTTAGCCACACCTTCCATAATGCCCTCGATGAGCTCGCCTTTCTTTGTTTCAATGTTAGTTCCTGGGGCATAACCTTCTATTAAATTGCTGTTTAAAATAAGGGAGAAGTAGGAAGTCAACAAGATTGTGGCTAAATGTTTTCTATGGAGTGTCATTCCTTTTAGTATTGTCAAGAACAACTTGTTCTACTAGTCAATGTTTGAAGCTGCTACTATTATTGGTTTGGCGTGCAAGGGCCCTACCTACAAGGAGTTGAGAGGGTCTCTCCTTCAAGGGGAAAGATCCAATTGCATTCTTAGATTGGATGAGCTTAGGGAATTATGGGAGATGGGAAGAGTTGGACCATTCTTAGTTTCTTGGTTAATTGTCCTAGGGGGACAATGTTTATGAAATTTGATGAGGCATCTGCATATGTTAAAGATGCATAGTTATTATGTGAATCATTGGAAGGGTTCATCTAGGAGACAAATCTGTAGCATGTTCTCCAAGTAATAATCGATAATGCTTCTAATAATGTAGTTTCTGTCAAGTTGCTTATTCAGAGTTATTAGACTTTTTATTGGACTCCTTGTGCCTCCCATTTCATTGATTTGATTTTAGAGAATACAAGCTAAAGTTATTGGACAAGGATATCATTGAATTGGTTAGGAGCATCATCAAATTTATATATAATTATGTATATGTTCTCAGCCTCATGAGATAATTCACTAGGAACAAAGAGTTGGTGCATCTCATCATTGTCTTCATTTCTCTTCAGTCTCTCCTCATTGCTATGTTGGAGGTGAAAATAATGTTTATTTTAGACGACTAGGATGCTTGTGCATCCAACAATAAATTAGATGGGAAAGCCATAGCTTGACTAGTGTACCAACAAAGTTTTCGGATGTGGGGTGCGTGGTGTGTTGCTTACCCTTGGTTGTATCATGATTGACATACATGTTGGAGATAACTTACTCAATGTGGCACACTTCCTTGAAGCAATGGAGACTTAGAGGGCATGATGACATTCTTCATGATGCACACAAGGAGAGTTATTTTCTTCTTATGAATGATTCATCTCATAGAAGGATTTTTGGGAATCTTGGAGGATACCTTTAATCCCTAGATGGCATGGAGACACTTGGTTGTTTTCATGGAGGCTTGTACTTTATTTGAAGATGCTTGGGTTGAGGAATGATCATGGTATGTGTGGTAGACATGGAGGTACACATGGCTTAGGAGGAAACATTGGAGCTTGGAAGGCCTTTGGAGGAGGAGTGTTGGACATTTTTTGAGTGTTTACCCTCGAAACTTTGCTTGTTTGATGTGTATGCCTTGAAGCTTGACATTTGTCACCTAAAGTTGGAGTGCTCCACATGTGGGCCTATCTTGTGTAGATTCAGGTTGCTTGTAGTGGACTAGGTCCATTTTGTGTGTTGGCATCCCCTACCTTTCATATTGTAGAAATTTATGTGACCTTATACATTTGATGGAAAATGGAAATTTGACCTCTTTCCTGGAGGTTTCTTGGGTCTTAACCCCGCGAATTTTCAATCTTAGGGTTCTTTTGAAATGTGATTAAAATAGTAAAAATGGACAATATTCATCTTTTAGCTATCCTAATCCACTAGGCAATTTACGAGAAAAGATACCAAAATGTGCACAATTGAAGATGCACAGAGAGAGAGAAAGACTAATACACTTCTCTTAGTCACATCTCTAACACAAGGTGATGAACAAAGATGAGAATGATGAAAGGGATTTCTTTTACCTTTGTATATATGAGGTAACGGAGGCCAACAATACATATGTGGGCCTAAACCCTTACAAGCAACCTACAAAGCCACATATAGACCCAAACATGTGGAGCACTACATTCCAAGGGTATACATTTCATGCTCCAAGGTGATGTCATCCACAAGAAAGGCTCCAATTCAAGGGTGCTCCACGAGATGTGTCCATTGCTCCTCCGCGAAGTCTCTAATGACTCCAATGATCCTCCTAAGGCATGCACTCCATTAGGTCCACTCCCTTTGCAAGAACATTGTTACAACCTAGGTTCCCCCAAGCCAACTCCATGCCTCGATGTAAGCATCCAAGCTACCCCATGTTGTCTCCTCCTTACAAATGCTAAACAGTCCTCAAAAGTAAGGCAATCTCCAAGCAAGCAACCTCCTCCATGTGGCTAGCATGTAGAATGTTACCAAACTGTTTGAAGATCTCCAATGCCTTAAGGAAGTTTGTCATGCAAGTACCCACTGGAGGGTCTCCAACGTGCAAATCCATCACATACCATCTATAGGATAATCCAAAGCTGCGGGGGAGTGCCCTCCCCCCCCTTCGAACCCGCTCCCAATCCGCGCTTCGGGCGGGAGCGGGTCGGGAGCGCGCTTCCGAAATCGCTCCCGACAAATTTTTTTTTCGCTCCCTGCCAATTTCGGGAGCGTTGTTGGGAGCATTGCTCCCGGAGTGAAATTTAAAGTCCGGGAGTGATCGGGGAGCAATCGCTCCCGAACTTTAAAAAATCGCTCCGGGAGCGGATCAGGCGGCGCCAAGAGCGTACCGGTGGAAAAAAATTCCGTGGACCCCAAAAAATTATCAAATTTTTATTTTTATTTTTTTTTGTTTTAAAAGCCCAATGGGCCAAAAAACATTTCATTATCACTTGAATGAGTTGAGAAGAGCTGGAGAGCAAGAGCAAAGGAGCGAGGAGAAGCGAGGAGCACGCGCCGAGGAGCAAGGAGCAAGCCTGCAAAGAGGTAAGTAACTTAGTAATTTAGTTAGTTTAATTTAGTTAAGTAGTAATGTAGTTAGTTTAATTTAATTTATTTAGTTTATTAACCTTAATTAGTTTAAAAATCATGAATCTAAATTAAATTAATTTGCAGATTCAAAAGCCTACAAATATCAAACACCATGGACCTGGCTATATTTCTTGGCATTTTCCTCTTCTTGGTCCCTTTTATGGTTATTATGGTGTTGGAGAGTAGGAAACGGAGGGGCCAA